>JAODAL010006045.1:0-137423 GCA_025379985.1 Phyllomedusa bahiana
TTCTGTGCCCTTTGGTCTGCTCTAAAGGAGCCCATACACATGAAATGTGGTTTTTCCATCACAACAAGTGCTGCTGAAAGGGACAAATACTGTAAAGAAAGCAATTTTCAAAATGCAGGTTATTAAAAAATATGTATGCTTTACCTAATACAGGCCTTTTTTGCACCTTCAACTTGCTGTCTTGTCTCTTTAGTTACTGACCACCACTGTGTGCTTTTCAGTGCAGTGTTACCTCACATTAAGCTTCAAATTCACAATTCCTCATCCTTCTTGGTTAAGCTGTGGGTGGTTCTGTAGAAATGATTAGCATATCAGCTCAGTATTCCCAGCACTTCTACTGTATTTGCACTGACATGACTGCAGGGGATATAATCTATGGTGTAAAGACCTCGGAGCTCAAAGTAAACGATTGAGAGTAATTGATTTCCTATGTGTGTTAGTGACAACACACTCTGTTCTCAAGCTGCCTTTCATCCTGGTGACTTCTCTCTCTGCTCTCTGCCTAATCAGGAAGGGAGAGCAGAACGGTAACCAGAGAAACCCGTGTGGTCTCATGACCAAGATAACATAAAAAGACAAATGTTTTCAGAAAAAGTCTTCAATTACTGGTACCTACATGTTGAAAGCCAATCTTTGTAGTGAGAAAATCCCTTTAAATTTGGTTATCCAGGGTTAGATAACTAAAACACGGCCACATCTGTCCAAAGGTTCCTGAGACATCGCTACATCTGTCCAAATGTTACTGAGACAGCGCCACATCTGTCCAGAGGTTCCTTAGACAGCACCACATCTGTACAAAGGTGAGACAGTGCCACATCTGTCCAAAGGTTCCTGAGACAGCGCCAAATCTGTCCAAAGTTTCCTGAGACAGTGCCACATCTGTCCAAAGGTGAGACAACGCCACATCTGTCCAAAGGTTCCTGAGACAGCGCCACATCTGTTCAAAGGTTTCTGAGACAGCGCCACCTCTGTTCAAAGGTTCCTGAGACAGCGCCACATCTGTCCAAAGGTTCCTGAGACAGCGCCACATCTGTCCAAAGGTTCCTGAGACAGCGCCACATCTGACCAAAGGTTCCTGAGACAGCGCCACATCTGTCCAAAGGGTCCTGAGACAGCGCCCCATCTGTCCAACGGTTCCTGAGACAGCGCCACATCTGTCCAAAGGTTCCTGAGACAGCGCCACATCTGTCCAAAGGTTCCTGAGACAGCGCCACATCTGTTCAAAGGTTCCTGAGACAGCAACACATCTGTCCAAAGGTTCCTGAGACAGCGCCACATCTGTCCAAAGGTTTCTGAGACAGCGCCACATCTGTCCAAAGGTTTCTGAGACGGCGCCACATCTGTTCAAAGGTTCCTGAGACAGCGCCACATCTGTCCAAAGGTTCCTGAGACAGCGCCACTCTCTTTGTTAATGTCAACAAAGCTGGTCTGTGATTTCAGACATCACCCATGGACAGGTGTGGAGCTGTTCGCAGAAGATAGCAACCATAATTTTCGAAAGCTGTAAACTTAAAACGAAGGGGTTGACCAACATGAAGGTGGGTGAAGACAACCACATTGATCATGAATGGGGAATTGAAAAGACTAAAGACCCAAACAGAAGATGGGACACATTTGAGAAACACTTGTATGGTCTATTTGAGTTGACAAAAACATAGTAACTTCATAATAAGTGGATATTGCAGAGAATGAAACCATGAAACTTACTTAAAGGGGACTTCCAATACATTTATAAACCTCCCTACCACCTCATACTGCACAAAAATTAAAAATTAACCCCTACTTACCTCTCCTGTCACCACCGTTCCAGCCCCGCAGAAGCTCCAGTGTTCTCTGCTGGTCCCTCACTGATGACATCACGTTCATGCGTCACATGATGTTGCGGCCAATCATTGATCTCAGGAGTCACATGCCTGCATGTACGTCATGTGACTAGAGAGGCCAGCACATGACTGCTGAGGCCAGTGATTGGCTATAGCATCATGTGATCCATAAACATGATAGATGCTGATGCTCCAGCAGTGGTGACGGGAGAGGTAAGTATGGGTTACTTTTTTATTTTAGTGGGGTAGTAGGGAGGTTTTCAATAGTAATGGAAGAACCCTTTAAATTTTCCTTAAAAATAGTGATCCTGTTCTAAGATGTCTCAAAATACAGTTAGAAAAGAAAAAAAGAAGCTTAACTGGTTTGGTGGATGATGGCTCTGCCAAAAAACATCACAATTTATCACAGTGTTTTTTGCTTACAAAACATCATAAATTTTTGATTAATTTCAGAAACTTTTGTTTTTTTCGTTTCCAGCAAGTTTGGATTTGGCAGGATGAGTCAGAGCTGACTCTTTTGTCTCTATATAATGTGATAAAAACAAGACCCTGCTTCAGACTGGAACTAATTATTATCCTAATGTGTATCATGTTCATCTTTTTTTTTTCGGTCTCCAGATATTGCAAAACTTTTTACATAAATAAAAGTAGCCGGTGTTTATCTGTAGCAGTCACAGAAATTGAGAGCATATGGTATTTTTATTAGTATTTCTATAGAAACCCGAAATTTCATAAGAAAATGATAAACATTCTTGGGTAGTAATATAGCCATTAATGGAAGTAAATATACTGTAGTCTATTTTATGTCAAATTTAGTTTTGTTGGGAAGTGGAGTGGGGGAGGAGGTTCGGCAGTATAACATTACCGACCCTCTAAGATGTTGAGTGAGGTTATGTCCAGACAACGGATAAAAAATTACTCATTGGATTCCAGTGCTGAAAATGCAGTTTTCAATTAATATTTCATGTGGATTTTTGTTATTTTTTTTCTCGGTGGATTTACGGTCATAAAATGAATCCCATTCATCTCTATGGGGTTTTAGATGCGGATCCGCGCCAAAACGACATACAAAGATCTTTCAACGCGTTTTACGCTAGGTTTTTAGCTATCCCCATTGAGCTTAATAGTTAATTTTCCTTGTGGAATACGAGGGAAGAATTAATTTTCTTTTTACTCTTAAAAAATTACCAACAAAATCTGACTTTGTGTTTGCAGTCCACTCAAGCTTGGACTGGCCCACTTGTCATAGCTCTGTAACAAAGGTGTGAGCTGTTCAGACATAGCTGCTGCTGCTCTCTCTCTCAGAGACAAAAGAGAGTAAGTGCAGTCAACCTGTGGAATTGAGGCCCAGAGGACTCTGGTATAAGCACAAACCATGGTTAGTAAGGGATGTTAAAGGGGATGCATCGCTTCATCAGTTCGGCTGTTTTCTTGAAGCTTGATTTTCTCAGTTCCTGAAATCCAGGGGCGTTTCTTCCCCTCCCAGCTGGGTGTTTCTTAACTGAAGGGGGATGACATCATCCACCCCCCCTTCACTGTTCATGCACGCTCCCGAGTCAGTGTGTTCTTTCTCCTCCCCCCTCTGAGTCCACATGTCACTGACCTCTCCCTATGCAGTCTTATTTTGTAAGAGCTGTTTACATACCACAGTCTAGACAGTCTTCTATGAGCTCAGAGCACTGATCTCTTCTCCTCTGAAAGCTGAAGGTTTGTTACAGTTGAATCCAGTCTTTTATGAACTCATCCAGAGCACAGATACGTCTCCTTTCTATGTTTACACGCAGGAGCATTAGGCACCGAGGCACAATTCTGCTGTTTTCTGATCGTAAATACAGCTGCAGTGTCACTGAGGAGCTGCTGGCTGTACAGAGGGAAATTGTTGCCGGCCCCTTACACACAGGAGCATTAGGTACCCAGGCACAATTATGCTGTTTTCTGATTGTAGAAGCAGCTGCAATGTCACTGAGGAGCTGATAGCTGTACAGCGTGAAATTGTTGTCGGCCTCTTATTCTGAGTGAGAGAGGCAGGAATGCATGCTCCTGTGAATACGACCGGGGGCCGAACAGAATGTAAATTAGTAGAGCCGGCAGCCAATGAAATGAAAGGAGGAGGAATCCGACCGGCACTGGGGAACTGTGTTTTACACAAAACGAAGATAAGGGAGACTGTGAAACAAGACAGCTTTCCTACTGACATCCAATTGCAAAGTTGCTTGTTTTCACTGTCCCGTTATTCTGAAGACCATTTAATGAAATTATACAACCCCTTTGATGTTTAATTTGAGGCTAGATGGCCTAGATTTTATGTTGTGTTGCTGGGCTTTTGTCACATACCATGGTTAGTAAGGGGTGGTAATATTTAGTTAGAGCCTAGATGGCCTAAGATTTATGTTGTGGTTTTGGGCATTTGTCACATACCATGGTTAGTAATGGGTGTTAATATTTAGTTAGAGGCTAGATGGCGTAGGGTTTATGTTGTGTTGCTGGGATTTTGTCACATACCATGGTGCGTAAGCAACTTTAATGTTTAGTTGAAGGCTAGATGGCCTAGGTTTTATGTTGTGGTGCTGGGCATTTCTCGCGAGCCAAAGTTATTGAGGGATGTTAATGTTTAGTTCAAGGCTAGATGGCCTAGAGTTTATGTTGTGGTGCTAGGCTTTTGTCACATACCATGATTCGTAAGGGACGTTAATGTTTAGTTGGAGGCTAGATGGCCTAGTTTTTATGCTGTGGTGCTGGGCATTTGTCGCGAGCCAAGGTTAGTAAGGGGTGTTAATATTTAGTTAGAGTCTAGATGGGCTAAGGTTTATGTTGTGGTGTTGGGCATTTGTCACATACCATGGTTAGTTTGGGATGTTAATATTGAGTTAGAGGCTAGATGGCCCAGGTTTTATGTTGTGGTGCTCGGCATTTGTCGCAAGCCAAGGTTAGTAAGGGATGTTAATGTTTAGTTTAAGGCTAGATGACCTCGAGTTTATGTTGTATATACTGTACATCGAACTTGTAATTGTATGATGAATGAGATATAAAGCTGAATGTGGTTGGTTTTAAACCAACATTGTACTGTACTGTAAAGTGATGTGTATTGATGTGTCAGGATCTGTCTAACCAAGAAGACAGTGATCCTGAATGCTAATTGACCCCCAGATTGTCCCGTATGGTGTTAGGATGTGAGTTAAAAGCCTACAGCTGGTGAACTTAATTGGGCTTGTCTCATAAAGACAACCCGTGTCCATATGTCATATTAGAGCATAAAGAAATCAAAGATGGGAGTCCTCTGCTAGGTACCAGAACAGAGAGCAGCTCTTTAGAAGTGGCTTCTGTCTTGGTGGACTTGAGCGGTCTATGTTTTTAAAGTTCTTAGGCTGCGTGCATCTGATAATTTCAGTAATATGTATGAGATGTTCAGACAATGTTCATACAAGAGTTTAAAAAAAGGGTTGATGCGAAGAAGACGTCACACTGGAACCTTTCGTCCTTTAGGAAGGCCGCTGTATCTAAGCTATATTTTGCACCTTGGAGCCAATAGTAAATATGAACAACTTAGAAGCCTGAGAACCTTAGTTCCTGTGATTCTCATATCCAGTTTCTAGCAAGGCTGGTCAATCACCATGGCGAGGTTTACAGTAAATATTCGAGCCGACATGGGGTGTAAAGTGCTAACAAATGCACTCGTTAATGTAGATTACAAGTGACAGAAGAGTGTCTTGCTTCTTCTTGAGAATGTCCTACAAGACCACAGCTGTCATTGAAGTGATACCAGGATTACTGAGGAACTTCATTGGGCTGTAAGGGATACGGATAAGAGGTCAACAGTAACACTACCAAATCTGTTAAAAGATACCCTGGGAGAAAGGCAGGGTCCAACTCCAAACTGGACAGGCAATCCCTCGGCATTTCTGCCTTTCTGAGGGTTTACGTCTTGCATTGTAGGAGAGACGATATTACAGATAAACTATTGGTGTTCTCCAAGTATGCTTTTTAATATTAGATAAGCAACCATTAACACTAGGAGGTAAATTGTACAAATCCTGCATCTGAGCCGCGCTCTATTTACTTTTAGTATAATCTATTCGATGATAAGCGCTATTGTATTTCTGGAAAACTGTGACTACCGTATGGTGCTTGGATCATACAGTCCTGGTTGTTCTCACATTGCTTGTTTATTTTTCCTAGAGCTCAGACTCTACATGAACTTATCGTAGTGTCAAAAATGTATGTAGCTTTTCATTGTTAGATTAGGAAGAGGGAAAGTATTCTCAAAAAATGAGTTCAAAGGGGTTGTCCACTAAAAAAAAAAAAAAAAAATCATCATTTTTGGGCCAGGGTGGGCAAAACCTCCCAAAAACCTAATACCTACATATCCCCCACCACTGCCGCTATGGTTTACCAGCGATCTGCTTCTCTTTGCTTCCGGTGGGTTCTTGTCCCAACACAGAGGAAAGGCTTACAATGAAGCTCAAGCCTCATCAGTGTGTCAGGACGAGAACCCGTAAGTCAAGAGGAGCGCATCACCAGCAACTTCCATAGGGGCAGGTAGATGAGAATCAGGTTTTTTTCTTTTTCTGCTCACTTTGGTCTCAATGTCATGTCATTTTTTTTTTAGTGGAAACCTATTTAAATTAAGATTTTTTGTTGAACATATTTTTTATATTATATTTTAAAAGTTCGGTGATACTTATTGTAAAATTTTCCATAACTGTAGGGGAAATTTTTTTTTTATTCGTTTGCACACTGACCATGGAACTTATATTACACAGAAACTTTGTGTTCCATGGGGATCACTTCTCTGCATCATAGACCCTTCTCCGAAGCCTCCTCGTTATTATCACAGGCAGGAATACAATGATAGGTAGCACCTATACAGTGGATTAACAAAAAAAATTCCTGCCCCTTGAATGTTTCCTCATTTTTAAGCAGCCTCAAACTGAGTAGAGGAGCAATTGATTCAGGCCATACCTTTTAGAGGCCAACTGAGTATATTTTATGATAAGCTTCCAGGAGTACTAGCTTTCTTCATCAGAAACGTTAGCCTCTGAAAGGTATCATCTGAACTCTTTGCTCTTCTACTACATTCTTTGGTTAACACAGTACAAAATAATACTACTAGCCCCAAACCTAAATATATTTTATTAATATTTTATGTAATAGAACAACACAAAGCAGCAAGCATGGCGTAGAGAGTGTGGCATGCATAGGTATTCAGCCCCCTGTACTCTGATCCCTCTAAATAAAATCCAGTGTGATCAATTGTCTTTAGAAGTAAAGTAATTAGTAAATATTCTACGTCTGTTTGTAATTTACTTTCAGTATAACTACAGCTGTTTGGTGAGGTTTGTTAGAGAACATTAGTGAACAAACAGCATCATGAAACCCAAGGAACACACCAGACAGCTCATAGATAAAGTTGTGGCAAAGTGTGTTGCAGGGTTAGATTAAAAAAAAAAAAAAAAGAAAAAAAAATCTCATACTCTGAATAGTTCACGCTGCATTTTTCAATACATCATTTATAAATAAGGAGTATGGCACCTACCAAGACATGGCCGTCTACCTAAACTTACAGCCCAGACACGAAGAACACCAAAAACGAACTGTGTATAACATCCATCCCTATTTTGGAGGGACAGTCCCTATTTTTAACCCTTGTCCCTCTGTCCCTCTTAGCTCTACATATGTCCCTCTTTTTCATTTGGAAAATAGATTTGTGTCAACAAACTATTTTGCTTTAAAAAGTATCTCGTTGCTTCCTTGCTGTATATTAGATAACTTGCTTAATATTTCATCATTGGATACAACGCAATCCTGAAAATGTGTGCCTTCTTGGCTGTCTAAAAAGTGTTTGGACGTGGTTAGAGGCGTGTCATGTATTTGGGTGTGGTTGGAGGCGGGCCTAATGTGTCGCTGTTTGCAATCTGTAAAAGTTGGCAGGTATGTGTATAAGCACCCTAAAGGGTTAAAGTTTGTCAGTAAGAAGGATAAACAAGCTCTTGTGCTGCTGGTAAGACACAGCAGGGAGTGGCATTACCATCTCAGCCACTGCTAGATCAGAGAGAGGTGATCGGTAACTCATGTGAGCTTGTGTTCACGACTCGAGCAGCAGAAAAGAACTTCTACAACTGTGAAGGGAAGCAAAATCAGAATAGCAATTGTGACACCTCACTTGCGTCTGGACGCCATTTTGGACCGTCCTGGGGGTCTTAGCTCACGGATCGCCGCTTGGGTAAGCAGGTTGGCACTCAGACAAAGGCTTCTTCTTTTTGACCTCAGCCTGTTTTATTGAGGCACGGAAAAACAACGGACAGATAACATAACACAACAAAAAAAAAACTCAGTCCGTCTAGCCACTCACTGAACATATAATGTCCTCTCTAACATGTGGTCAAGGCCTATCGCCGATGCACCACAAACTCACTGCTCATACCAGTCCTCACTGGTTCCTGGCTTCTCTCAAGCCTCTGGGGGGCAAGAGCTTCCCTCCAGCTCCTCTGCTGCTCCACTCTCAGGTGGCAGACCACGCACCATGAACAATTAACGGCCACGGACTTGTATAGCTGTCCATGGACGTGACTAAAACCTGGCCTGGAACATGGGGACCTGGAACGTGGGAACAGCCACCCACCCATCTGCAGCTGTTTCGGGAAAAGCCAGCCCATAATGGCTGGGCATTAGCCTTACTATGTACAGGTGTCAGCCACCTAGTGTTGCTGACCGACAACAACTGGGCTTCCCTCTCCGAGACCAGGCCCTCAGTGGCATGTTGCTAGCAGGACACCTGCTGCACGCCACCTAGTGGCAGCACCATGCGACTGCCTAAGGTCGCTCTGCCACACAATGTATTTGGTAAAAGTCTTTATGTACCTTTGTCTACATGTTTAAAACTATTCAATAAAATGTGATTACCCCTTTACCTTCATTGGGGCCAAAGGGTCTGTAAAGGGTGCTCTCTTGGGTGATCATGGGTGGAGGGGTTTCCTTAACTATGACTCCCTATGATCAACCCTATAAAAGGAAAGTGCAGCTCAGTGATCATCTTAAAGCATTTATACAGCTATTTGACGGCAGATAGTCTCCGGCAGCTCTTTTGGGGTGGAGTACTGACTAGTAATTGTAGGACTGTAGCCAAGAATAAGAATACACTCGAATTCACATTAATGAGACAGTTCGTTCTGTATAACTCGGGGTAATATATGAATCCTGGAAGGCAGTCAACATTGTAGTTAGGAGCAGACAGTGGGAGCCAGGATAATGTGCAGTTACCTAATTGATACTCTTCTAATTGCAAATCTACTCACTAACAAATAGCCCAATTGGTCAATCCATCAGGTGGCTGTAGGAGTTCTGAAGCAAGAAGAAGAGCGGGCTGGCCGTCGTCTTAAGACGTCTTGAAGCTCATATTAATACTTGTCAGAAAGGGCTTACTGTCTAATATGTTTCTGCCTGGGGCACAGGAAGGAGAGGTTTTAAGAGATCACAGGCTTAACGAGCTGTAATTGGGTAATAGTTAGGTTTTGCTTCCTCTGTCTCTGCACTTCATGATTGTACTGTAGGAAGATGTGTGGAGCTATGTGTTTTTTTATTTTTTATGAATACCTTTTGGGCAAAATGCTTTATAATCAACATGTGAGTAAGACTTGGTTTGCAGTCACGTGTCGGTTCTCAGCAGAGCCAGACTTACAGCTGGTGCTGCCCCAGGCGCTAGGTACGCACCTTTAGGGTGAGTGCACCAATGGAAAAATCTGTCAGATCTTCCTATAAATCCTGCCTTTAGTAGGTTCCTTAGAATCCATATCCATGACCCCAATAACCCTAACCCCCAAAAAACACACACAAGGGACCACACTGCACCACTGAAGACACAGTACTTTCCTAACCTACTTTTCAGCACCCACTGCCTAAACATAGCATGACCTTGTGACTTTAGACCTCCCAAGAGCTAACATATAACCCACTCCTCAGACTCTTGCTGAGACTTTTAGGCCTCGTTCACACGGCTTATTTCTCCGCGGATTGGCGCCGTACTCCGCGCCGGATTTGCGCTGCAGTACGGCGCCAATCCGTCGGAGTAATTACGGTAATCCACTGCTCTCATAGAGAATAGTGGATTCCGTCGCTCCTCCCCGCTCGGCAAATCCGCCGCGGAGGGAGAAAGTGACATGCACATTATTTACGGCGCGGACGCGCCGTAAACAATGCATTGTCTATGGGGCCGGGAGCGGCACCCCCGCCGCGCTCCGGCCCCGCCCCCGTCCCGCCCCTTATTCACGGCGGATTTGTGAGCGCACTCCGGCTCACAAATCCGTCGGGAATAAGCCGTGTGAGCACGGCCTTAGTCCTCTTTGAGCGGTACTTCCTTTTTTTTTTTTTTTTTTTTTTTATAAAATATTTTTTGCAGTTTTTAACAAAATTTTTGTTGACAAGACATACAAAGACATACAAAATCACACAAATAACATTGCAGACTGAGCGGAAACAAACCGTCATGAACATCAGTCACAAGTAGTTTCTGCCGGTGAGTACGACTCCAGAAAGGAGCAGATCCCAGGTCTTTCAGTCTTCGCACTCAGCACGCGGCTTACACGTCATAGTATAGAATAGGTAGTAAACACCATAACACCAACCGACTAGTAAAAAAAAAAAAAAAAGAACGCATAAATAACTAGTTGTATAAATAATTGACCATTTATCTAGTGTACGTGCCTTTTCCTCATAACCTCTAAAATCCACTCTCATTCCGGGAAACCTCCGATCTCTTCCCACTCTGACCTTTATATTAGCTTTTGAACATGTCATGGCTATGAGGGAGTACGGAGCGAGAAATCAATGTATGGCCTAAACATGTAGGGCCACGAGAGATGTCCGGCTATCTAAGATGTGTTCAGGCATCAAACCTGCAGTCGACCCAAGGTGCCGCCTAGACCCTTCTTACAATACCATGTTGTGAACTGGAACGGTTGCATCAAGGCCGTGACTTCTCTATCAGAGAAATGAGACTCGATAAAGGAACGCCACCGCTTAAAGAAGCTTGGTGTGCGTGTCTCCTTCTTCCTCTCTGCTTCCAGTTTATCAGCAATGAGATAATCTTTCATCTGACTCATCACTTGAGAAAGAGGAGGAAGAGATGGTTTAAGCCAGGCCTGGAGCAAGCACCTCTTTGCAACCACGAGGGCTATGTGAACTATTCCTGGGAGGCGTGGTGTCTGTACCGTACCCTCCGAGCCATCTTGGCAAGTCATGTCCGTCTCCGGGGGCCTTGGGCAATGGAAGATCAGCACATCATGGTGCTTGTCAAGCGATATGGCAAAGTGCTGATTAATATAGGCAATTATGTCTTCCCAGAAAGCCTGTACTTGGTCACATTCCCAGATCCCGTGCCATAGGTCTGTCTTGAATGACCCACATTTAGGGCAGTTTTGTTTCCTATCTGGAAATTTTTGGGAGGGGGGGAGATTGAAGCCATAGATGGCATTATGAATAATCTTGAGAAAGGATTCCCTCCACTTTTCACAGATAACATGTCTGCGGACATCCTTGAGTCCAACCAGGATTTTATCTGAGATTAGGTCATCCTGTAAGCGACGTTTCCAAAAGTGAAAAGCGTGGGAATCAGGTTTCACCAAGAATAAGCTCCTCAGAGCCCCGTAAAGACCAGATAGGCTGCATGAGTTTCTATTGGCCTCTAAAAGAGCATCAAATGTATTTGGAAAAATTTCCTTAGAAGCTTCCTTCAGTCTGCTAGAACAAAAAATAAATAGGGGATAGGCTGGCAATGTGTGTGATCCCGGAAGAGAGAATTTGGCGAGCAACTCAGTAGGGGTAAGCCACCTTCTCCCTTCTATATGCATGAGCTGATCGACTGATTCCAGACCCCTTTCCCTCCATCTTCGGAACATGGGGTTGTCCCTCCCCATTGGAAAGTCTGGGTTATCCCACAGAGGTAAATGCTTTGACATAGCACAGGACAAGCCTAACTTTTTGCGTACTATCCTCCAGGTGAGAATGGTGTCCCGGAGAAAGAAGGATGATTTGACTATGGGAGGGAGCTTGGAGGGCTTAGTATGAAAGAGAGCCATCGGGTTCCAGGGTAGCATCAATTCCCTTTCCAGGTCCCAGTTAGAAAAGCGGCTTAAACCCCACATCCAGTCTACCACATGCCTACTCAGGCAGGCTAAGTTATAGCCCCTGATGTCTGGGAGGTTAAATCCCCCCTTCAGTGGGGCCAACATTAGTTTTTGTAACGCGATACGAGGTTTCCTGTCTCGCCAAATGAACCGGGAAAACGCGGAGTTGATTCTGTTCACGTCAGAGTGTCTCAAGAGAATGGGAATATTCTGTAAAGGATAGAGCAGCCTCGGGAAACAAATCATTTTGATAGCGTGACATCTACCCGCGATGGAGAAGGGCCAGTGTTTCCACCGATTCAGTTCCTGGGTAATTTTCTCAAAGGTAGGGGGGAAATTAAGTTTATATATGGTATCGGGGGTCCGGCCTATCTTGATCCCCAAGTAGGTAATATAGTTTGGAGCCTTGGCTATGTCTACGCCAAAATCAGAGTTATTCATCTTTGGGGTGCCAAGTCCAATTTCCAGCAATTCACTCTTAGATGGGTTGACTCTGTAGCCAGAGAGGGAGCCAAAAAAGGTGAGAGCGTCAAAAACTTGAGATAGATGTTTTTCCGGGTCCGACATGAACAGAATCAAGTCATCTGCGAAAAGGGCCGTTTTCACCACCCTACCCCCAATTTTTATGCCCTCAAAAAGATCCGAATCCTCCAGCAGTCTCGCCAAGGGCTCTAAGGCAAGGTCGAAGAGGAGGGGCGACAAGGGACATCCCTGTCTAGTTCCCTTTTGGAGGTGTATTGGGGCGGACAAGAAGCCCGGGGTGTGTACGCGTGCAACAGGGTTAGTGTATAAGGCCGATAAAAAGGTCCTAAAGGAACCCGAGATCCCCACCCTATCTAAGACCAGCCAGAGCCATTCCCAGCGAACATTATCAAAGGCCTTTTCAGCATCAATGGCCACGAGCACTGGATGTTCGCCAGGAATGGGTTCGCGCCTAACTCTTTCAAGCACTGAAAGAACTTTTCTAATATTCCCCACTGCCGCTCTACCCCTTATGAATCCTCTCTGTGAGGGGCCAATCAGTAACGGCATGACCTCTGCTAAGCGATCGGCCATTGTCTTAGACAAAATTTTTTGGTCCAAATCAATTAACGAGATAGGCCTGTATGAGGCGGGGTGGAGGGGGTCCCTTCCTTTCTTCGGGATGACCTTTATAAATGCTGTCTTAGATTCAGGGCGTATGTGGCCATCCTGCAAGATGGAATTATAATATTGAGTGAGGGTGGGAGACACCTGTTCCATCAAAATGCGATAGAGCTCGCCTGAAAACCCATCCGGGCCCGGTGCTTTACCCGCCTTCAGATGGCGAATGGCAGCCTTTACCTCAATTTCAGATATTTCCCTATTAGTTCCTCCCTCTAGGCTTCTGACAGCTGAGGCAGCTTGATTTTAGAGAGGTACTTCAAGCTGTCCTCCTCATGTTCATACTCTCCTGCCGCATAGAGGTCAGCGTAGAAGTGCCGTAGCGTGTCGTTTATTAGGGCGGGATCTGAGGTAGTGTCCCCCCCTGGGGTGCGGATGGCAGTGATGTGGGAAGGTTTAAATGCTCCACGAGTGAGCCTGGAGAGAAGCCTACCCGCTTTGTTCCCGTGTCTAAAGAGAGAGGATTGCAAATAGGATCTATGGACCTCCTCCCTGCGGTCTGCCCAGAGTTCAAATTCTCGTTTGGCATCTTCCCATGCGATCCTATCTGATGATAAGTTGGTCGTACAGAAGGTCCTATACGCCTCTCTCACCCTCTCTGACGATTCCGCAAAGGAGGCCGCCAGTTTACGTCTATACACAGATGTATACGCTATGATCCTGCCTCTAAGGACAGCCTTGGCGGTGGCCCAGTATAGGGAAGCGTCTGAGGTATGGTGCTCATTGTTAGCGGCAAACTCTACCCACCATCCCCTAACCATATCAGCGAATTGATCCGTTGTAGCTAAATAAGAGGGAAATTTCCAGATAAAGTCCGATCCCTTTGGGAACATTTCGGCTATATCTAGTGAGATCGGCGAGTGGTCAGATATGACCATATTTTGGATGTGTGTTTGCTCCACT
The DNA here is from genome assembly GCA_025379985.1 of Phyllomedusa bahiana. NCBI lineage: Eukaryota > Metazoa > Chordata > Amphibia > Anura > Hylidae > Phyllomedusa > Phyllomedusa bahiana. The sequence goes on from JAODAL010006045.1 coordinate 13,988, forward strand.
CTGCCCAGAAGGCCCTCAGAGACCAGCAAGTAATCCAGACGTGACCAGGATTTGTGAACTGGGGAGAAATAAGTAAAGTCTCTACCATCGGGGTTACTCTCCCTCCAACAGTCATGCAAACCCGTGGCCTCCAACAAATGTCTCAATACTCCCCTATCCTGCCTGGGGGCTGTGCCGATCACATCGGGACCCTGTCTCCTATCCTCCGAGGTGTCTAGCACTGAGTTCATGTCCCCCCCTAAAATCTGAAGGCGATTATGATCTCCCAGGATCATCTCCTCCAGTTTTCTGAAAAAGGGGGCGTTATGACCATTGGGCCCATAAGCGTTGAAGAGGCTAAGGTTCTCCCCCCCCCATTTAATAGTCAGATGCGAGATCCTCCCTTCTTCGTCATGCTTGTGGGAGATCAATTCGTGAGGGAAGTTCTTGTGAATGAGTGTGACAACCCCAGCCCTACCAGAAATTGAAGGGGAACCAAAGGCATGACCCACCCATAGTTTCTCCAGACGCCTGATATCATCCGCAGTCAAATGTGACTCTTGTAGAAATGCGATATCGGGGTGGAGTCTTTTAAGATGGCGCAAGATTTTTATCCGCTTATTAGGGGAGCGGAGCCCCTTCGTATTCCAAGAGATAATTCTCATACCCAGGGGCCGTACAAGTGGGTGGGAGAATTCCGGAGGTTAAAGAGAGGGTAATAACCGCCCAGGACTAGCGTGAGGCATGCAATAGGTGTTGGAAAAGGCACAAATGCAATTAAGGCATACACATTTAACAGAGGCAGACATAGAGAACATCTGGAACAACACGAAATTATAAACATTAACTTTCCTACGCGAAAGGGAAATAGCCGTAACGCTACTCCTTTCATTGCGTTGAAGTGACCTCCTTTTTTCTACCAGCAAGAGACTGTCCCACATGAGGCAACCCCTCCATCCCTCCGCCAAGTGAAAAAGCTAGCTAACTCCCCCCAGCAATAGAGTCTCTGTAACTAGGAGCAACCCGGGCGAAGTGTGGGAAAGCTAGGTGAGCTTTTCTCATGGTTCCTGAGCCCTAAAAAGCTTAAGAGAAAACTTGAGGGAAAACTCACGGTTGTGGACCACTTGCGGGTAAGGAGGAGAGCAATGGCCCACACATCAGTCCTGATCCGAGTCCAGGTTAAGGTTTCTCTTAGATGGACGACGTTCCTTGGGGGAATACGGCGGCGAAGACAGAGCCCAGGGGTCTTCCCTGGACCTTTGGCTGCGTTTGTCTGACGCCGCATCCAGTTTCAGTCCCCGGGAGAGTGAAGTGGGGGGCTTCAGCCGAGTCCCCCCCTGCAGTATTCCGCTAAACGCAGCTTCTGCTTCAGCAGGGTCAGTGAAGAACTTCGGGGGTCCATTGGGATCCAGCACCTTCAGAGTCGCCGGATATAAAATCTGGAACCGTACTTTCTGACGGAAAAGAGCTGTGCAGATCCCGCTGAAAGCTCTGCGTTTCTGGGAGACCTCTGCCGAGAAATCCTCAAAGAGGAGCACCTTGTGGCCCCTTAATAATAGCGGAGCTCCCAACTTACGGTACGCCCTAAGCACCTCCGTCTTGTCATTAAAGTCCAGAAATTTCATGATCGCCGTGCGATTTCTTGGTGTGGAGCGAGCCCCTTGGCTTTGTGACTGCGAGGGAACATTCTCTGGGCCTATACGGTGAGCCCTCTCAATGCGACAGCTATGGCGGACACCGAGCGCCCTGGGCAGTTCTTCTTGACAGAGATCTAGTAAGTCCCTTTGCTTAAAGGATTCAGGGAGACCCACCATCCTCAGATTACTCCTTCTGGAGCGGTTTTCTAAGTCCTCTATGCGCTCTTGTTGTACAATCTGAGCTTTAGCGCACAGTTTTAGCTTTGCATTCAGCGCGCTGTTGTCTGCTTCCAGGTCGTTAACCCTTAGCTCCAGCTCATCCAGCTTGGTAGAGTGTGACTGTAACTCCTGTTGCAGCTTGGCCATTGAAGCTTGCACTGTTGTTTCCAGGGCAGCTTGCAGGTCAGGAGCAATCTGCCTAGCCACCTCAGTAGCCAGCAGCTTGTAGTCAATGCCCTGGATAGTTGTGCCTTCAGCAAGGGCTAACTTCTGAGCTGCCTGGGGGTTATTTGGGGTAAGGAGAGGCTCTGGCTGCCCAAGGGATTCTCCTCTACCGGACCGCTCACCTGCGGTGTCTCGTTGGGGCTTGGCGGGCTGAGGCTGTGGAGTCGGCGCCATCTTGGATTCCGAGTGCGGCAGGTCTCGAGCTGCTCCTGGCTTCTGGGTGCTGCGCAGGACGTATCGGTCCATCCGCAGAGGTTGCGGCCAGGTTGCGGGCAAGTGTCAGCGGTGCCAGGCGGGCGGTCAGCGCTGCTAATCGCAGCTATTGAACGGGTCTGGTGGCGGGCGCGGAGGAGCCGACGTGACCTACATCCTCCCGCGGTAGCGCCGGAACCGGAAGTCGGTACTTCCTTTCTAATGTTTTATTAAAATTAAGCTACCAACCTCCCTTGTATCAGTGTGCATACAGAGATAGCTGTCGATCACTGATAACTCCGCCTGTTGGACTCCTTAAAGGGGTTGTCTCATCTCAAAGTGGGATGCATGAATGAAATAATGCTGCCTTGCTCTGTCACTTCCTGGTCAAGTTGTCTGTAATTAGCGTATGAGCTCTGTGTCTTCAGACCTCTGCTAATTAGATAAATCTCATGGTGTCAGGACCAGGGAAGCTTCTGAGTTAAAGTAAACGGTAGTAATTACTGGCTTTTGTCTGAAAGATCAGATAACAAACAAGCTCTCACTGCTCTCACTGGAGTTCTGTGCTGCCGTGACCTGTGTGATGACATCACTCCCTGCTATCAGATAGAACAAACAGCAGGGGGGAGAAGTACACAGGTCAGTCACTTTGGGAACCAGAGAGAGCACAGAAGGTGATAAAATCACTTGTAGCTCCTTAACAAAAAAAAAATGAACAACGCAATATATTTGGAAAACGTCTTCATTTAGTGTTCCCTACATGTTGAAAGCTAATCTTTGTAGCGAGAAAACCCATTTAACCCAGAATAAGTAGGGATTTAAATTAATTTGATACAACTTGCATTGATCCTTTCCATACAAAGTTATATAACCATCTGCTCAGCTCTTCCTGCTCTATAAAACGCTGCCCGCAGATCACATAGCATCTTCAATGTGACAGATTCTCTTTTAAACATATAGGTAAAGGTAAAAAAGGGACTATTCCAAAAATACTGCTGTTTTTTTTCCCTCCTTTTGGATTTGAGATTTCTTACCCCCGCGCTTATTTTAGAAATTTTACCTAGATGCAAACTCCCTTCTCTTCTCTATAACCCCGGGGCTGGGATGGGGATTTTACTCCCTGCTGTGTCTTATCTGCAGCAAGGGGAGGAAAAAAAAAACAAAAAGCAAATGTTTTGTGTTTTACTAGCTCGTTGTTACATGTTTGTGGGCGAAAAAAACAGACGTCCATCCAGTTCAGCTATTGTGCAAAAGTGTTGATCCAGGGAAGAAAAAACCCCCCATGGGGTAGAAGAAAATTGCCCTCATTTTGGGAAAAAGTTTCTTCCGACCCCAATCTCGCATCAAAAAAAAACCTGGTAGAGATCCTTCCGAATCCTGTCACTATAACTTGTTTATTTTTACATCTAGAAATGTATCCACCCCCTTTCCCCAAAACCCTGTCACTATAACTTTTTTATATTTTTTAATCTAGAAAATGTATCCAGCCCCTTTCCCCAGAATCCGGTCACTAAAAATTGTTTTTTTAATTACATTAAAAATTTTCCCGACCCTTTTCCAAAATCCGGTCCTTAACCTGTTTATTATTACTTAGAAATGTTTTCCAGACCTTCTCCAGATCCGGTCACTAAAAACTTGTTTATTATTCATCTAAAAATGTACCCAGCCTTTTTCCCCAGAATTGATAAATAAATTGTTATATTTTTACATCTAGAAATGCCGACCCTTCTCCAAAACCCCGGTCACTAAAACTTGTTTTTTATTACATCAGAAATGTTCCAGCCCCTTCCCCAGAACCCGGGGGTACTATAAGTTATATTTTTTTATCTAAAAAATGTATCCAGACCCTTCCCCGGGTTTCCCGGTTCACTTAACTTGTTTATTTTTAAATCTAAAAATGTATCCGCCCCCTTCCCCGAACCCCGGTCACTATAACTTTTTTTTTAATTAATTAGAAATGATCAGCCCCTTTCCAAAACCCCCGGTCACTTAACTTTTATAAAATTAAATTTGAATTTTTGGATCCCCCCTTTCTCCAGTTGGTCATATAAACTTGTTTTTAAATTTAAAATATTTCAACCCCTTTTTTAGACGGTCACTATAATTTTATTTTATTCTCTTGTGGATCCAGTTTAAAATTTAGTTAAAAGACTGTGAAGAATCGACATTTATTTATTAGCAGCGAGGAGCTTTGATTATTTTTAGTGAAAACTTTAACCCTCTAGAGCTCTATAGCCTCCTGCCCTGCTGTTAAAACCCTCCCATCACCAGTGTTCCTCCAACAGGCTGTAAAACCCGCCACAGCCTAAACAGGAAGTGGGAGCCTGAAACTGTAGAAGCGCTCACAGCCTAAACAGGAAGTGGGAGACTGAAGCTGTAGAACCTCCCAAGCCCGAACAGGAAGTGGGAGCGAAGCTGTAGAACTGCCCCCAGCCTGAAGGGAAGGGGGGTGAAGCTGTTAAAACCCCCCACGCCTAAAAAGGAAGTGGGTGAAGCTTAGAACACCCCCAGCCCCGATTAAAAAGTGACAGCCTGATGCTGCAAACCACCCCCAGCCTTAAAAAGGGGTGGGAGCTGAAGCTGTAAAACCCCCCACAGCCCGAAAGGAAATGAGAGCCTGAAAACTGTGAAAATGCCCCCAGTCTGACCAATAAAAGGGAAACTTCAAGCTATAGAACCCCCCCATCTTAACAGGAAAGGGAACCCGAAGCTGTAGAAGCACCCACAACCAACACAGGAAGTGGGAGCCTGAAGCTGACTGAGAAGAGCACGCTCTCTGAAACAGCATAGTGAGAACACACATCTAAGAAACCATATAAAAGTAAAATAAGTAATATTTCTAGGCCACCATCAAAAGCAAGGGGTTAGAAAATCGTCCCGGTAAATGGGCTGAACATAATTAAAATTTTAAGTTGACAGGACCCATTCTTTTCAAATTCAATATTTGATTAAAAAAATTGCCTGGTGCTTGGAATGCGGCGTTGACAAAATGTGGGTTGCATGTTTACCCAAATTAAATTTTATGCGTGATAAAAAATTTTTTTTTAATTGAGAAAAAAAAGGGGTGGAGGGGTTTGGTTTTTTTTTTTTTCACATTTTTTTGTTACTTTTTTACATTTTTTTCTCCCAGTATGAAACTGGACTGATGATCGCTGTTACTATAATGACTGTGCTGCATTGTATTATGTCAAGCACTGCCTTCAGGGTAGCCCTACGGCACAGACAGCCCGCGGACTGGTTTTGCCCCAGCGGGGATGGAAAACCCTCGCACCCCGATTTTCCGGTGGAGGCTGTAGGGGCAAAACCCCCCTTTCTGTCAAATCCCTCACCAGCTGCAGTTGCTATAGAATGCAGTATCTAAGGGCATGTCCCCACTGCAAGGGTTTCCTGCCCGCGGGCCGCCCGGGAAACATTCTGCTTGCACAATCTTCCGCGGCCGTGTGCACGGATAAACCGACCGGTATTTGCCCCTTGCCGTGGGGACGCAGCCTTAGGGGTTAGGCTATGTTCACACGGTGTATTTGCAGGGCGTAATTACGCCCTGCAAATACACCGTGTGAGGGGGCGGGGCGGGAGCGGGGGACTGAGCAGGCGGCCCATAGACTTGAATTGCCAGCGGCGCGTATACGCCGCTAGTAATTCACATGTCAATTAGACGTAATCCATAGTTCTCTATGAGAACTGTGAATTACCATAATGAATGGGCCGTTTTCGGCCCGTAATTGGCGCACTTCGGCGCGTAATTACGGACCGAAATACGGCCCATTTTAAGCCGTGTGAACATAGCCTTTAAAAGGCCTCCTGGCTGACCTGTGGCGCTTCGGTGCGCCGCGGGCCAAGATGACAGCCTCAGACACCACAGGTGGCCCCTAAGCCTTGTGTTTGAGACCCAATGTATAAAGGATCTTCCTACAATATAATAAATAATTGTACAACTTTTTAATTTATTTTATGTTTCACCTCCTCCCCCTTGGTCTTAGACCCCTGGTTTAGTTTTTATTTTTTTTGCAACATAGGCAGTCTGGAGAATCCTCTTTGATGGAAATATGCGTCCTTCTTTAGGAAGGGTCCATACACCTGGCTTATACTGCTTTGATGGAGCCAGAACACCTGCGCTTGGTCAGATAAAGTCAACCATCGTCTGACATTTTGGAAATGTTTATGGCGGGCACCTGTGAGCTGTCATAGCACATGGATCCGCGTAGACGCTATAGAGTAATCGGATTAGGAACATATTCTGCATGAAACATGAGTCTTTGTCATAACAAAGTCTCATATCTCAAGTCTGGTGTCTACAGTTATCTCCTGTGAGGGTTTTTAAAAACTTTTTCTCATGATTATGATGGCTGTCTATCCTTTATACCCAATCCCAGGTAGGAATTAAAGGAGTTTTCCCACCACAGATATTGTGTGAATTAGTCATAATTTTCTGACGCCGAGGCACCACCTAAGGAACCACCATCTATCGAGAACTGGGGATCTCCTCAGTGAACAACAGCTGCCTTATGAAGCCAACAGGGGATAAGAAACGTCCACAGAACTCACCATTAATAGCTATGGATTGTATGATTAACTATCTGTGCCTAGGTGGCTAAATAACATAACCATGTATATGGTCACTAGAGGTCATAATGGATGAACACTATGTATATGGTCACTAGAGGTCATATTGGATGAACACTATGTATATGGTCACTAGAGGTCATATTGGATGAACACTATGTATATGGTCACTAGAGGTCATATTGGATGAACACTATGTATATGGTCACTAGAGGTCATATTGGATGAACACTATGTATATGGTCACTACAGGTCACAATGGATGAACACTATGTATATGGTCACTAGAGGTCATATTGGATGAACACTATGTATATGGTCACTAGAGGTCATATTGGATGAACACTGTATATGGTCACTAGAGGGCATAATGGAGGAACACTATGGGCGACATGTATGAAGCTCGCCGGGTCGGGGCGCACCTTTCCACCAGTTTTCCGGCGAAATCTGCGCCTGATTTATGTCGGCACTGGGGCGCGCTCATACATACTATGTAAAGTCCGGCACGCCTCGCCAGAGTGTGAGGCGCAGTGCGGGACTAAGCCGCCATGCGGCGCTGCGCCTAAGATTCACCGTCCAAGTTAGTGCACTCATACATGCGGGGAAAAGTCAGCCGCGCCTCGCCAGTGTGTGGGGCGCAGTGCGGGGACCTCGGCGCAGTGCGGCGCTGCGCCTAAGATTCGCCGTCCGAGGAGGTGCACTCATACATGCGCGGAAAAGTTCCCTGCGCCTCGCCAGTGTGTGGGGCGCAGTGCGGGGACATGGGCGCAGTGCGGGGACATGGGCGCAGAAGGGACTGCGCCTCACATGTATTCCGATTCGAGACAGGCTGGAAAACAGCGAGAAATCATAAAAGATGTCGGTGCGGAGTATGAATAGAAAAATCGCCTTTATAAAGGCGGAAAATATTATCAGAAAAGAGCTCAAACCTCAAAAATAAAAAATACATAAAACAAAATCACTTTCCAATATCCTAATTCAAGAATTAGGATATTGGAAATTGCCGGGAAATACAGTAATTCAAATTCCGAAAGCTATTCTCATTGGTCGGCAGAAACCGGCCAATCAGAATAGGAGCGACAGTGAACCATTAAAACCTATGGAGAAGTTTGGACCAATCAAAATTCAAGGCGGGACAGTTAAAAATATAGTAAAAAGGCAGAAAAGAGCTGATTGGCTGAGCTAGCGGGGGCTTGGCTATCTCGGCCAATCAGAATAGGAGCGACAGGGACCCATTATATCCTATGGAGAAGTGTTGACCAATCAGAATAGGAGCGACAAAGACCCATTATATCCTATGTAGAAGTTTGGACCAATCAAAATCAAAGGCGGGACAGTTCAAAATACAGTAAAAAGGCAGAAAAGAGCTGATTGGCTGAGCTAGCGGGGGCTTGGCTATCTCGGCCAATCAGAATAGGAGCGACAGGGACCCATTATATCCTATGGAGAAGTATTGACCAATCAGAATAGGAGCGACAAAGACCCATTATATCCTATGGAGAAGTTTGGACCAATCAAAATCAAAGGCGGCACAGTTCAAAATACAGTAAAAAATGCAGAAAAGAGCTGATTGGCTGAGCTAGCGGGGGCTTGGCTATCTCGGCCAATCAGAATAGAGAGCGACAGGGACCCATTATATCCTATGGAGAAGTATTGACCAATCAGAATAGGAGCGACAAAGACCCATTATATCCTATGGAGAAGTTTGGACCAATCAAAATCAAAGGCGGGACATTTCAAAATACAGTAAAAAGGCAGAAACGAGCTGATTGGTTGAAGCGGCGGGGGCTCGTCCAGCTTAGCCAATCAGAGCGTGAGCTACTTTCTCATAGATTTCTATGGGGAAAAGAAATGCCGAGCGAGCTCTGTTTGTGATTGGCTAATTTCAAAGAGCCACCGTAATTTGGACCAATGGGAGAGCGAGCGACGCTCCTATGGGTTTTCTAATGCAATCTGAAATAAAACTGTACATGGCCGAAATCAAATTATAACACTACAGAAGTTGTCCTGATGTGTATATAAAATGAATGATAATATGGGGGTAACGGAAAAAAAATAAGTAAATCAATAAAATCTTGGTTATTTCTTTATTTTCGTTGCATATTATTGATCCTTGGCTAACGAAAATAAAGAAATAAACTGGATTTTATTAATTTAATATTTTTTTTTCGTTACCCTCATATTATTAATCATTTTATATAAACATCGGGACAACTTCGGCAGTATTATCATTTGATTTCGGGCATGTACAGTTTTATTTCAGATTGCATTAGAAAACCCTTAGGAGCATCGCTCGCTCTCCCATTGGTCCAAATAACGGCGCCTCTTTTAAATTAGCCAATCACAAACAGAGCTCGCTCTGAATTTCTTTTCCCCATAGAACTCTATGAGAAATTAGCTCGCGCTCTGATTGGCTAAGCGGGACGAGCCCCTGCCGCTTCAACCAATCAGCTCGTTTCTGCCTTTTTACTGTATTTTGAACTGTCCCGCCTTTGAATATGATTGGTCAATATTTCTCCATAAGTTAGAATGGGCCACTGTCGCTGCTATTCTAATTGGTCAATACTCCTCCATAGGATATAATGGGACACTGTCGCTCCTATTCTGATTGGCTGGTTTATGCCAACCAATCAGAAGAGCTTAAACAATTTGAATTACTGTATTTCCTGGCAATTCTCTCTATATTGCAATTCCCTATGTAGCGCTGGATTTAACTGATTTATTTTTAGAGAAGGTTTCAGCTCTTTATCTGATAATGTTTTACACTTAATAAAAATGATTTCTTTATTCAGACTCCATGCCGCACGGCGCTGAGCGCCGAGATTGCATTGCGCCGATCTCTCCATAGACTACAATGGGAGAAGTAGCTCGCGCTCTGATTGGCTGGGATAGCCAAGCCCCCGCTAGCTCAGTCAATCAACTCTTTTCTGCATTTTTACTGTATTTTGAACTGTCCCGCCTTTGATTCTGATTGGTCAATATTTCTCCATAGGATATAATGGGTCTTTGTCGCTCCTATTCTGATAGGCCGAGATAGCCAAGCCCCCGCTAGCTCAGCCAATCAGCTGTTTTCAGCATTTTTACTGTATTTTGAACTGTCCCGCCTTTGATTCTGATTGGTCAATATTTCTCCATAGGTTTTAATGGTTCACTGTCACTCCTATTCTGATTGGCTAGTTTATGCCGACCAATGAGAATAGCTTACAGAATTTGAATTACTGTATTTCCCGGCAATTTCCAATATCCGAATTCTTGATATTGCGCCGTTCAAGATTTTTGGAAAGTGATTTTTTTATATTATTTTTTATTTTTGAGGTTTGAGCTCTTTTCTGACAATGTTTTCCACCTTTATAAAGGCGATTTTTTGGGAATCATACTCCTGCTGCACGGAGCGGAGCGCCGAGATTTCTCTTGCGATCTTCTATGTTTCCTCGCATGTTCCGATCGTGCTTCACTTCGCCTCTGCCGGAGCATTTAGACCAAAAAAAACCTGGTCTGCTTGTCGGAGCTGCATTGCGCCGCGCTTTGGCGAGCCGCCATCGTACATGCCTCGGAGTTTTCGAGCGTGCCGCGTCCCGCCCCGGAACGCCTACCCCGCGCCCACACCACGCCCATTGCCCGCCCCTTCATGTGGGGCGCAGCTGAAAGTGGCGAACGCTGCGCCTAACACTGCATCCCTGTGTCCGACAGCAGGATTCGGGCCGGGAGGCGCAGGATACGCCAAAAACAGGCGTAAAGCCCGTTCATACATGTCGCCCTATATATGGTCACTAGAGGTCATATTGGATAAACACTATGTATATGGTCACTACAGGTCACAATGGATTAACACTGTATATGGTCACTAGAGGTCATAATGGATGCGCTCGCTCTCCCATTGGCCCAAATAATCGCGTCTCTTTTAACTGAGCCAATCACAAACAGAACTCACTCTGCATTTCTTTTCCCCATAGAACTCTATGAGAAGGTAGCTCACCCGCTGATTGGCTAAGCTGGACGAGCCCCTCTTCCCCCCAACCAATCACAGTACTAGAATATTTCCTATAGACAGTAATAACTTTTAGGGCACTCTTCTATTGCGCCCTTCTTGCTCCACTCAAAATAGACGCACTACATATGATTGGTGGATCTGCCGCCTGGGCTCAAGCAATCAGCTCTTTTCTGCCTTTTTTACTGTATTTTGAACTGTCCCGCCTTTGATTTGGATTGGTCCATACTTCTCCATAGCTTATAATGGGTCTCTGTCGCTCCTATTCTGATTGGCTGGTTTCTGCCGACCAATGTGAAGAGCTTACAGAATTTGAATTACTATATTTCCCGGCAATTCTCTCTATCGCAATTCCTGATGTAGCGCCGGTCTCGGCGACAAATGCATTGTTAGGGATTTGATTGATGAATGTTTATAGAAGGTTTCAGCTTTTTCAGATAATGTTTTACACCTAATAAAAAAGTTTTTTTGATTCATACTCCATGCCTCACGGCGCTGAGAGCTGAGATTTATTTCTTGAGCGATCTTATATATTTTCACTTTGATTTTTAATGATCCACTTTTTCATTACATTTAATCGCTTTTAGACAACTTTGATTTTTCACTTTATTCATTCATTCATTTGAAAGACAACTTTTTGCTCTTCACTAACATGTTTAATGATTTCTCGCTGATTTCCAGCCTGTCTCGAATCGGAATACATGTTAGGCGCAGTCCCTTCTGCGCCTAAGTCCCGCACTGCGCCTCACACACTGGCGAGGCGCAGGGAACTTTACACCGCATGTATGAGCGCACCTCGGGCGCCGACATACATGAGGCGCAGCTTTCACGTTCGATCTGGCGAAAACGGGCGCTCCGACGCGCCGATCTTCATACATGTCGCCCTATGTATATCATCACTAGAGGTCATATTGGATGAACACTATGTATATGGTCACTAGAGGTCATAATGGATGAACACTATGTATAAGGTCACTAGAGGTCATAATGGATGAACACTATGTATATGGTCACTAGAGGTCATAATGGATGAATGCTATGTATATGGTCACTAGAGGTCATAATGGATGAATGCTATGTATATGGTCACTAGAGGTCATAATGGATGAACATTATGTATATCATCACTAGAGGTCATATTGGATGAACACTATGTATATGGTCACTAGAGGTCATATTGGATGAACACTATGTATATGGTCACTAGAGGTCATATTGGATGAACACTATGTATATGGTCACTAGAGGTCATATTGGATGAACACTATGTATATGGTCACTAGAGGTGGTAATGGATGAACACTATGTATATGGTCACTAGAGGTCATAATGGATGAATGCTATGTATATGGTCATTAGAGGTGGTAATGGATATATGCTATGTATATGGTCACTAGAGGTCATATTGGATGAACACTATGTATATGGTCACTAGAGGTCATAATGGATGAATGCTATGTATATGGTCACTAGAGGTGGTAATGGATATATGCTATGTATATGGTCACTAGAGATTGTAATGGATGAACACCTGCACAGGTTTTTTAATCAGATCAGGTTATAGCTGGAATCTTTTCTCCCTGAAGTGTGGAGGTCAGAACAGAAACCAGGAGAGGTAACCTATAGTGCAGGTTTCCCACCTGAATTGGGGTCACCTTGCCGCGGTAGGTGGGTATTTACAGTTTTGATCAAAAATGTGTACTAAGGACCTCAAAATTTTCATATGTTCCAAAGTAGCAGAAATGCTTTTCCAAAAAATTCTTATGTTCTCTTTGACCGTTTTTTAGTGCCCGAAGCGTTCTGCTGCTATTGTGTTGTGTTTGTATGGGCACTAGAAGTCATAATGGATCAACACTGTGGACGACATGTCTGAAAATTGGCATCGCTGCGGCAATTTTTAGGCGCATGTAATCAGTGTAAAATGATTACTAAAATCTGGCGTCTGGTATACCTTGCATAGTAAACAGAATGCGCCTAAAAAGGAACATTGCGTAAATGAGGCGCATAGCGTATCCGTGCTACTGTATGTAATGTTCCTATCGAGGCGCACTGCGTAATGGAGGTTATGCATTAAAAGGTTTCGTGCCCGATGTATAATGCGCCAAGTTTTGTTATATTACAGTCACTTTATTTAGAGAATAGGGCGTCAATAGTTTTTTTGGCACAAAATACACCAAAACAAAGAGCGCATTAGTGACTGCACCAGCAGAATAGTGAGTGGAGCTCTGGAGTATAATACAAGATGTAACTCAGGATCAGTACAGGATAAGTAATGTATGTACCCCAGTGACGCACCAGCAGAATAGTGAGTGCAGCTCTGGAGTATAATACAGCATGTAACTCAGGATCAGTACAGGAAAAAGTAATATGTACACATTACTGCACCAGCAAATAGTGAGTGCAGCTCTGGAGTAAAAACAGGATGTAACTCGGGATAGTACGGGATAAGTATGTAAGGACACAGTGACTGAAACCCAGAATAGTGAGTGCAGCTCTGGAGTATAATACAGGATGTAACTCAGGATCATACAGGATAAGATATGTAAGGACACAGTGACTGCACCAGCAGAATAGTGAGTGCAGCTCGGGAGATAATACAGAATGAAACTCAGGATCATACAGGATAAGTAATGTATGGACACAGTGCCCTGCACCAGCAGAATAGAGAACGCAGCTCTGGAGTATAATACAGGATGTAACTCAGGATCACTACAGGATAAGTAATGTATGTACAGTAACTGCACCAACAGAATAGTGAGTGCAGCTCTGGAGTATAATACAGGATAGTAACTCAGATCATACAGATAAGTAATGTATGAATTTACAGTGACTGCACCAGCAGAATAGTGATGCAATCTGGAGTATAATACCGGTTTGTAACTCAGGATCAGTACAGGATAATTAATGTATGTAAAATGACTGCACCAGCAGATAGTGAGCGCAGCTCTGGAGAAATAATACAGGATGTAACCAGGATCAGTACAGGAAAGTAAAGTATGTACACAGTGACTGCACCAGCAGAATAGTGAGTGCAGCTCTGGAGTATAATACAAGATGTAACTCAGGATAGTACAGGATAAGTAATGAAATTTAAATTAACAGTGACTGCACCAGCAGAATAGTGAGTGCAACTCTGGAGTTATAATACAGGATGTAACTCAGGATCAGTACAGGATAAGTAATGTATGTACACAGTGACTGCACCAGCAGAATAGTGAGTGCAGCTCATGGAGTATAATACAGGTTTTTAACCCCAGGACCAGTACAGGATAAGTAATGTATGTACACAGTGACTGCACCAGAAGTATAGTGAGTGCAGCTCTGGAGTATAATACGGGATGTAATAAAGGATCAGTAACAGGAATAAGTAATGTATGTACACAGGGGACTGCACCAGCAGAATAGTGATCCCGCTCTGGAGAATAAAATAAGATGTAACTCAGGACCATCAGGATAAGTAATGTATGTACACAGTGACTGCACCAGCAGAATAGTGATTTGCAGCTCTGGATAAAAATAACAGGATGTAACTCAGGATCAGTACAGGAAAGTAATGTAAGTACACAGTGACTGCACCAGCAGAATAGTGAGTGCAGCTCTGGAGTATAAAAAATGATGTAACCCCGGGACCCAGTACAGGATAAGTAATGTATGTACACAGTGACTCTACATCATATGTAGATTATACAGGGATACCCCGTTGACCGCCGGAGTTACGTTCCAGAAAAGTGTGATGGATAACGAGGCAGAAAAAAAAAGCACAGTACGTTTTAATGTAACGAGGCATAAGGAACAATGTTAGCAAGATACAGTAAAAGGTGATGCGGTTTTTACGACACCAACTAAAGTAGCTGCAGTGAATAAGGGATGGTTGCACTCACGGATATTGAAAGTGAAGTGATGGATTTTTGAAGCCAAATGACGAATAACAAGGTTTTCTGCAACATTGATGTTGATGTAACTGTGAAATGATGGAGATTGAAGCAATGGATAGCGGGGTGTTACTGTATCCAGCTATAAATTGTAAAATGTGCTGATAGGTGGACATACCCTTTATGGTTATCATGTGTAGCCAATTTAAAGGAAATGTGTCCTCAAAAACTGACTAATTGTTTAAGTCCCATTTTTATGTTAAACACATTTTTTAGGATTTTTTTTTTTTTTTTTTTTTAAATTTTTCATATCACTTTCAATATTGCAGTTTTCACATTGGCCACTAGGTCTTGTTTGCACTGCTTTCACAGCAGTCAGAGAGATGATTTAAAAGTACTTCATGCACATAGGAGACTTAAAGGGGTTGTCCCCGCAAAAAGAATAGCTTTCAAATTGTAGGAACACAAAATAAAGACATTTTTCCAAATATATTGCTTTGTTCATTCTGTTTTTTTTTAAGGAGTACAATGAATTAAAACACCTCCCTGGCTATTTCAGTTCCCTCAGTAACCGACCTGTACATCTCTCCCCCCCTGCTTTTGTTCTATGTGATATCAGTGATGAGTCTCACACAGGTCATGGCAGCCTCTTGCTGGGGAGCAAGTAAAAAGCTTGATTTATCTAAAGTAACAGCTCTAATAAGGGCTTTTGTTTGAGGGATCAGATAAAAAGTCCTGCTTGTAGTTTCAGAGAAGCTTCTGAGCTAATCTGAACTAATTAGCAACTGAAAACACAGAGTTGAATACACCACGAAGCTGTATGTAAATTACAGTCAGTCTGAAACCAGGAATGGACGAGTAATTTCATTTCATGCATCCTTGAAACTCTGTAGGGAGACAACTCCTTTAAAGACTGACCCCGTCCCATTGACTTCTATAGGAGAGTTTTCTATTCAGCTTGAAAACCTGGGAATAACCTCCTCTTGTGACTGGTGAATCCTGTGTTATCTATTCACATTGGTGTCTCCTTTCAGTTTGACCCTCTTTGTGCTGATAATGAGCAGAGAACTGAGACTCTTTCTGTACAGAACAGGAAGTGTCAGACTATTGTTAGGCCTAGTGGCCAAAGTGAGAACTGCAGGACTTAAGAATTATTAAAAAATATTGAAAGTGATATGGAAAATAAAAAAAAAAAAAAATTTTCTTAAAAATGGTTTTTGAAACATAAAATGTGAAATTAACAATAAATCTTTTTGAGACACATTCCCTTTAAGGGTCGCTACGTCTGACTGTAGCTCTTAGAACAATTAGTCTTTATGCTTATTCCACATCTAAAATTCTTTTAAAAGCGGAAAAATACCTTCTGGCCTTGGGTTTCACAGTCTCAGGTTCAGGCAGTTAAACTTTCACTGCTGCATTGACACTGAGATGAAATTTTTCGTTCCTTTGAGACATCAGCTGCATCATTCCTATAAAGAAGAAAAGTTAAAAATAAACCCAAAAATAGCTCCACATCTTGGAAAGTCGTCGGCGTTCTGTACTACGTTGCTCTGCCAGTTAATTACTCTGGGCTATGATGGACGCATTGTGATTCATTAGAGATTTGTTGCATTGTGAAAATGAAGTGGAGTTGATCTATATCCAAGACACAGGAAACATGAGCCCCTCGGAGTCTGTTGAGAGGTCCCGTGGTCATGTTACATCTGTCCCGGGCAGGAGCTAGTCTCCACAAGTCGTGAGAGCATAGAAACCAAATTGATTGGATGTGTCACGTTATTTCCCTCTGGTCTCGGCTTTTAAAGAAAATTTGTTAATCTCTTTCCAAGTTTGGATTTTTGTCTCCATTTATCACAAGGCATTATGGGAAAGGGGCTGAGAAGCCCACAACGCCCTCTGTTGGTTGTAACAAATCCTCAATTTGCTTTTGACCCACCGAGTCTTGAGAAAGCAAAAAAGGTTTTTTAGCCAAGCCAGTATCTCTCATCTACAGACAACGCTGTTTCGGGATTTTTTGTCCCTCTTCAGTGCAGAGTAGAGAAGATACTGGCTGGCTGTGTGGGAGGCATCGGGTAGCTCAGGAAGGGAAGATCTCTCCTTAAGGAGAGCACCGAACGAACGGCTTGTAGAGCTTTTGTTTTGCCTTTTCGCCCTCTACTTAACATCTGCATATCACAAGGCATTATGGGAAAGGGGCTGAGAAGCCCACAGCGCCCTCTGTTGGTTGTAACAAATCCTCAATTTGCTTTTGACCCACCGAGTCTTGACCGAAACAGCGTTGTCTGTAGATGAGAGATACTGGCTTGGCTAAAAAATCCTTTTTGCTTTCTCAAGACTCGGTGGGTCAAAAGCAAATTTGAGGATTTGTTACAACCAACAGAGGGCGCTGTGGGCTTCTCAGCCCCTTTCCCATAATGCCTTGTGATATGCAGATGCTAAGTAGAGGGCGAAAAGGCAAAATAAAAACTCTACAAGCCGTTCGTTCGGTGCTCTCCTTAAGGAGAGATCTTCCCTTCCTGTCTCCATTTAGTGAGTAGCAGACCCGAAAGATGTACAGAGGGTTTAATGTTGATGGCCTGACCTTCGGACAGTGTCCGAATCCAAGCACCAAGCAATGTTTGGTTGAGTGAAGGGGCACCAACATTATTTACCGGAGTGGGGACGCATTTTACGCTTTTTATTTGTACCATTTTGGACTAGATGCGACTTTTTAATTACTTTGGGCGACATGTCCCAACACACCAACGCCAGTTTTTTGGTCTATTTTGCGCCAAAACCACTTTTGATGCTATATTCTAGTTGTTAATGAACTGTCGTACACCAAAACTAGGTGCATTGTACGCCGCGCACAACACTTTGTAATGCGCCTAAATATGGTGCGCTGTGCGCCGCCGTCGCGCAGTGCGCCTATTGAGGCGCATTACATATGTTATGCGCCGCCGTCGGGCTATGCTCCTCGATAGGCGCATTACATATACTACCAACGATATGCTATGTGCCGTGCAAAGCGCCTTTTTTTGATGCGATTCGCCTTATTAGGCGCATTAAGGTATACCTGACACCAGATTTTTGAAAGGATTAGACTTTCTGCCGCACTTTACACTGATTTAATGCGCCTTAAACTGGTGTGAAAACGCCACTTTTCTGACATGTCGCCCAAATTTTCCAATATCTTGGGGGTGAGAAGTGACCAAAAAAATGGAAATTTGGTGTTGATTTTATTTTAATAGATCAGGTCTTGTCCGACCACGTGATAACAATTACATGTAAATATATCTATAAACAGTTGAAACCAGAAGTTTTCTTACACTATATAAAAAGCCCCATCTGCAGGTTTTTCTCACTCTCTGACATGAAATCAGAATAAACCTTCCCCGTTTTAGGTCAATTAGGAACCAAAATTATTTATATTTGCCAAATGCCAGAATAATGAGAGAGAGAATTTTTTAAGGCATTTTTATTACTTTCTGCAAAGTCAAAAGTTTACATACACTAGGATTACTCTGCCTTTAAACAATTTGGGACCGCCCATATGATGATGTCATGTCTTTGGAAGCTTCTGATAGGTTTATTGGCAACATCTGGGTTAATTAAGAGACACACCTGTGGATGTATTTTAATCCACAACAGGAACACACTGCTTCTGTGTAACATCATGGGAAAGTCTAAAGAAATCAGCCAAGAAATCAGGAAGAGAATTGTGGACGTGCACAAGTCTGGATCATCCAATCAATTTCCAGATACCTGAAGGTGCCTCATTCATTTGTACTAACAATTATACTCAAGTGCAGACAAGATGGGAATGTCCAGCAATCATAACGGTCAGGAAGGAGACAGGTTCTGTGTCTCAGAGATGAATGTGCTTTGGTCCTACATGTGCATATCAACCCAAGAACAAAAGCAAAAGACCTTGTGAATAAAATGCTGGCGGAAGCTGGTAAGATTGTGTCATTATCCACAGTGAAACGAGTACTGTATCAGTATGGGCTGAAAGCCTGCTCTGCCAGAAAGAAGCCATTACTCCAAAACAAACATATAAAAGCCAGATTAATGTTTGCAAATGCACAGGAAAAAAGACCTATATTTTTGGAGACATGTCCTGTGGTTTGAGAAAACTGTTTGGCCATAATGACCATCATTACAGTTGGAGGCAAAAGGGAGACGCTTGGAAGTCTAAGAACACCATCCCAACTGTCTAACACATGGGTGGCAGCATCATGTTGTGGGGTTGTTTTGCTGCAGGAGGGACTGGTGCACTTCACAAAATATATGGCAGATTATGTGGTAATACTGAAGCAACATCTCATGACATCAGCCAGGAAGTCAAAGCTTGGGTGGAAATTGGTCTTCCAAATGAACAATGACCCAAGGCCTACTGCCAAACTGGTTACAAAGTGGCTTAAGGAGAACCAAGTCAGAAAGTAATAGAAATGCCTTAAAAATTCTCTCTCTCATTCTTCTGGCATTTGGCAAATATAAATAATTTTGGTTCCTAATTGACCTAAAACGGGGAAGGTTTATTCTGATTTCATGTCAGAGAGTGAGAAAAACCTGCAGATGGGGCTTTTTGTGGTTTCCACTGTTTATGCTGTGGATTTGGAGCTCTATAATTTTCCGACTGTTATAAACATATTAAGAAATGAATCGAAGCAGAAAACTGTTGCCATACATGTGTGTTCATACACGTTCTTGTCCAGTAAGAAAGAAATTATATTCCATCGGGGGCCAGCATGGTCCAAAAAAGAAAAAAAGATAATATTTTTTTTTAGACCATTCTGACCTCAATGGAATATTTTTTTTTTTTTCCTTTTAATGGACAATCCCTTTAAAGGGGTTTTGCTACCACACATTTTCATGGCATATCAGATAGGTGCAGGTCCTATCTCCAGAACGTGCCCCTGTGAATGGACGACCTACAGCCAAGTGTAACAGTGCGACTATAGGAACTCGGAATTTTCATTGAAATGACTACAAGTGCGGCCACTTCTTTCATTGAGAACCAGGAGCTTCGTGGGCTCATTCTGGAGATAAGAGCGGGTCCTACTTCTGGGACCTGGACCTATCTCCAGAATGTGTCCCTGAAACTGTGAATGGACGACCTACAGCCAAATGTAACAGCGCAACTATAGGAACTCGGAACGCCTATTGAAATGACTGCAAGCGCGGCCACTTTTCCATTGAGAATGGGGAGTTTGTGGGGGTTCATTCTGGAGATAGGAGCGGGTCCCAGAGGTGGAAACCATACGTGTCTGACAGTGATGGCCTATCCTATCGATATGATATCAGTATTCGTGATGGTAAAACCCTTTTAAAGGTGGACATTCACGTTAGGACCTGGCAGAAGGAACCACTCATCGACGACTATATGCTACTTGTAGAGTTTAGCCTACCCCTGCTGCCTATAAGGACCTCCTGCTGAGCCTCTGTATATATGGTGTAAGACATAACATTGCAATACAAACAATCCCAGCGGTGAGTTGCAGCTTGATTATCCATGTCTCGCTAGGAAAGCTAATCTACCCCTACCGCTTGGAGATGAACTTTTGCACCGGTGTCTCACAGCTGGAAACCGACTGTCAGAAGGAAATTGGTGGGTGGGAAAGATTAGCCAAGATTTAAACATCACCGGTGAGGGCTTTGTTATTTCACAGTCACAATTCGAGATCTCTATCTCGCATCACTGCCATTTTTAGGATTTTTTCTAATTTTGTTTGCGGTGTGCTGATGTTTGGGAGACTCCATGAGTTATTCTGACACATGCACTGACCACAGAGCTCCATACACTTTGTGCTTGTTTGCCTTTAGCTGGTGATCGGCGCGTTTTACTGTAATAGGAGTCGTCTTCCTGTTTTTCCTTGTCTCTCGTATGTTACGAATGGTGGGAACTGCAATATTCAGCAGCCACATAATATTCATATCACACGGCCAGGCTCAGCCCTCATTACCAGCATTAACCACCAAACATTCACCAGCAATGAGATAAAAAAAAATAACCAACCGCTGTTTACAAACTCTTGATTCTCTGAGGACCTGTGAGATCCTGAGTTGTCTTGTTTTATCTGTTTGGTAAAAAATTTTCTTTGTTAAGTCTAACCTTAACCCCCCTAACCCTCTTCCTCAAATACTAACTGCTAACACTCTAACTCTAACCCCTAACTGCTAACTCTTGAACCTTAACCCCCAACCCTAATCCCCAACCATAACCCCTAACATTCTAAGGGGCCGTTCACACGGCTTATTCTGGGACTGATTCCAGCCGTACTGCGCTCCGTATTTGCGCTGCAGTACGACTGAAATCCGTCCCAGTAACTACGGTAATCCACAGTTCTCATAGAGAACTATGGATTCCGTGTCCTCTCCCCGCTCGGCGAATCCGCCGCGGGGGGGGAGAAAGGGACATGCACATTATTTACGGCGTGTACGCGCCGTGAATAATGAGTGTCTATGGGGCCGGTGAGCTGCTGCCCCCCCCCCCCCCCCCCCCCCCCGCCGCCTCCGCTGCACGGCAGCCAGCGTAATTGCGGGGCGAAATCTGTCCTGCAATTACGTCGGCTTTAAGCCATGTGAATCAGGGCTAACCCTACCTAAAACCCTAACATTCTAACTCCCCTAACCCCAGCACTCTAAGGCCCTGTTCACACGACTGATTTGGCCGCGGTTATGGCCTCGGGTTCCGACGCGGTTTCCGCGGCCAAATCGCGCCTAGTTTATTAACATGGTTTCCTATGGGAAACCGCGTTAATATTCACACTCTGCGGGTGTGAAGAACTCTCCTGTCAATTCCTGACAGGGAGTTCTCTGCGCAGCGGCCGCGCTGTGCTGCCGCAGGCGTCGCCGCGGGTGTCGGCGCGGGTGGAGCGTGGCTGGGACGCGGCTCGCACCGCGGTTTGCCCCCGCTATTAATTTGCATAGGGGCAAACCCTTGGCGCAAGCCGCGCCCCAAACCATGCCCCTCCCGCCCCCAGCCCACGCCCACCGCCCGCGCCGCAAACCCGCGTCGGGAGATGCGAGTTTGCGGCGCGGCACGAAAAGGTTTTGGCCGCGGCGAGAGCTGCGGCGAAACCTGCGGCCAAAACCATCGTGTGAACGAGGCCTAACCCTAGCTTCTAACATTCTAAACTACTAACACTATAACCGAAACCTCTAACATTCTTATCCCATAAGTGCTAACACTCCAACCCTAAACCCCAATCCTAACCGATAATTGCTAGCTCTTTCTAACTCCCCAAACCCATAACACCCTCTAAACCTAACCCCCAAACCCTAACATTCTAACCAACTAACACTATAACCCAAAACATTCTAACCCCTTAAAGGGGTTTTGCCACAAAGTAAAATTGACGTGGGAAGTTTTTAAATGAAATAATAAACATTTTCACCATTCATCATCATTAAAAATTCTGCACCGTTTTTGTTTTAGCTGCTCCTTTAGTGATCCATTGTTTACAGTTTGTCTCCAGGGGATACGACCAGGGCTCAGAGCTTCTCAGTCCTGGTTGCACATGCTCAGACATCACTTCTCCTCTCAGGCAGCTACTGAGTGTTCAAACCCCAGGTGCTGTCATTCTACTCCCGTCCTCTGTACTCCTTAGTAATTAGTCAAACAGTGCAAATAAATTAAAAAAAGAAACCTCAATGAGATTTGTGCATTGATAAGGAGAAATAAAATCCACAGGTTTGGTTCCTGCAGGGATTTGAACCGAGGACCCTTGTGCTTGGAGGCAAAAGTTTTACCTCTGAGCTATAATGTAGCTGCTGACAGTTCTACACATAAACATATCTTTCTTTGACTAAAGAGAGGAAAAGCCTGGTGATGTCATCCTGCTGGGTCCCATGATATGCAATTCAAACAAAAAACACACGCCCCCTTCTGAGCACACAGAGCTGAAGAGCTGGATGCAGGAGGTAGGAAATGAGATTGTGGCAAAACCACTTTAAGTGCTAACACCCTAACCCCCCAACCCTAACACTCTAACGCAGTGTCGGACTGGGGGGTCTGGGGCCCACAGGGGAGTTGATCTTGGGGGCCCCACCATACTGTACATGAAAATATTACCGGCCTCTCGGACATTAATGCGCCCATTTTACCACATAATACAGTGTGCAAAACAGAACTGTATTTTTAGTACAATTAGTCACCTTTTGTCAGTCAGATATCAAAGACACGGGAAATTAGCTCCATCCTTCCCCCCCCACCCCATAAAATTTTTCCCCCCCACCCACTTAAAATTCCCCCCCCCCCAATCAATATCCCCCTCCCCCCACATACAATATCCCCTCCACTACATACAATATCCCCCCACCCCCACATAAAATATCCCCCCCACCCACTTACAATATCCCCCACCCCCCCACATACAAATCCCCACCACCCACATACAATATCCCCCCCCAACCCACATAAATATCTCCCTCCCCCAATACAATTTCCCCTCCCCCACATACAATATCCCCCACCCCCCACAAAAATACACCCTCCACCCACATAAAATTTACCCCTCCACCCACATACAATATCCCCCCCCACCCACATACACTACCCCCCTCCACCCCCATACAATACCCCCACCCCCCAAAATTATCCCCTCCAAATTTCCCTTTGGGTCACGCGCCCCCCCACCTCAAAATAAAACCCCAGCAAGAAAGTAAAAGTGTAATCCTTCACAGGGTCAATCAGGGAAAAATGTCGTTTGGCATTATATGGAGCCGATAAAACCCACAAAACTATATAGAGACCTATAGAGGCAGACACCAGCTAGGTTTACCTCAACCCCACCATATAGAGCCCACAAGAGGTCGGGACACAGCCATTTTATAATTTTTCAACACCATTATAGAGAACATAGGGGTCAAAACCCCAGCAGGTATAACCTACAACCCCCCTTAGGACCAATGGGGCAGACACCACTCAGGTCACTTCACAAAAGTAATACCCCTGTTCCAATATAGAAGTAAAAAAACCCCTGTTTTCAGGTCCCGGAGAGTTTATCTAGGAGTCTTTCCCTTCTTTCAGACGTTCTTATTCCCTTTTCTCTCACCTTCCACACCGCCGATGACTTTCCCCCAAAGCTCCCCCTGCAGAAATTACACACAAATCTTGAACCTCAATTTTCCGCACCTTTTTCCCTTTTCCCCCTTGTAAAAACTCCCCGGGGTGGGGAGGGGGGTAAAGCCATAATTAGAGGCCTGGATCTTGGGGGGTTTTGGAGGGGGGGGAGAGGACTAACCCCCCCGGAGAAAAGTTACAAAAATATGGAACTATCGGGTGTGCCCCATCAATTTTTTTACCAGGGAGGTAGACAAGGGCCCCAGGTAGGTAGGGAAATAGGCAAGGCCCCTTCTGGTAGGGGTTTTTCCCTTAGGTAACGGGAGGTAGTTTTGGGTCCCCCTTTTTATAGGCTGCAAGGTATTATACAGGCAGTTAGGCTTCCCCGAAGTAGTAACAGGCAGTTAAGGCCCCCCTTTAGGTATTTGCAGGCGTTAGGGGTCTCCCTTTTGGGAGTATACAGGGAGTTAGGGCTTCCCCTGAAGTGTATACAGGAGTTAGGGGTCTCCTTTAGGGAGTTACAGGAGTTGGGGGCCTCCCTTTGGTGTGTGAGGAAATCATGCCCCCCCCCCCTTTAGTACTGTGTAGGTAGTAGGGCCCCTTTAGTATTTTAGGTGTCAGGGCCCCCCTGTAGGTAGTCAAGGGTCCTTTAGTATAAGGGCCCCCCTTGTAGTCAGGGCCCCCCTGTAGGTATCAGTTGCCCCCTTTAGGTACCAGGGGGCCCCCTTGTAGCAGGGCCTCCTTTAGGTGCCAGGGGGGCCCCTTTTTAGTCAGGGCCCCCTTTGGAGTCGGGGGGCCCCTTTTAGGTAGCCAGGGCCCCCCTTGTGTCAGGGCCCCCCTTTTTAGCCAAGGGGCCCCTTGTATCAGGGCCCCCCTTTAGGTAGCCCGGGCCCCCCGTTCGGTAGCCAGGGGGCCCCCCGTAAATCGGGCCCCTTTTGGTCAGGGCCTTTTTGTAGCCAGGGCCCCCTTTGTGCCAGGGCCCCCTTTTAGGACCAGGGCCCCCCCGTAGTCAGGGGCCCCCCCTTAGGTGACAGCCCCCCCCTTTTAGGTCCAGGGGCCCCCTTGTAGTCAGGGGTCCCCCCGTAGTGGGGCCCCCTGTAGGAGTCAGGGGCCCCCCGTAGGGGAGCCAGTGCCCCTTTTGTAGTCAGGGCCCCCTTTTAGCCAGTGTCCCCCCCTCTTCGCCCGGGCCCCCCTTGTAGCCAGAGCCCCCCTCCTTTAGCCGGGCCCCCCCCCCCTTGTAGAGGGCCCCCCCCCTTGTAGCGGGCCCCCCCCCCCTTGTAGCCCGGGCCCCTCCTTGTAGCCCGGGGCCCCTTTTAGGGAGCCAGGGGCCCGTGGGAGCCCGGGACCCTGTAGGTAGCCCGGGGCCCCTTTTGCAGCCAGGGCCCCCCCTTTGTAGCCGGCCCCCCCTTTGTAGCCAGGGGGCCCCCCTTTTTACCCGGGACCCCCCTTTTTCCAGGGCCCCCCGTAGTCAGAGCCCCCCCTTTTTTACCAGGGGCCCCCTTTTAGAGCCCCCCTTGTGCCAGGGACCCCTTGTAGCCCGGGGCCCGCCCCCTTTTAGCCGGGACCCCCCGTATCAGAGCACCCCCCCGTAGTCAGAGCCCCCCCCTTTTTTAGCCCGGGGGGGCCCCCGTAGTCAGAGCCCCCCCCTTGAGCCAGGGACCCCGTGTAGGGACCCCCCCTTTTCGCCCGGGCCCCCCCCCTTGTGCCCGGGGCCCCCCCTTGTTGCCAGGGGGGCCCCCGTAGTCAGACCCCCCCCCCCCTTTTGCCCGGGCCCCCCCTTTTAGCCCGGGGGCCCCCCCTTTTAGCCAGGGGCCCCCCGTGTCAGAGCCCCCTTTTGAGAGAGACCCCCCCTGTAGTCAGAGCCCCCCCTTTTAGCCCGGACCCCTGTATGAGCCCCCCCCCTTTTAGCCAGGGGCCCCCTGTGTAGAGCCCCCCCTTGAGTCAAGCCCCCCCCGTTCCGGGGCCCCTTGTGACCCCCCCCCCCTTTTAGCCGGGACCCCCTGTTGTCAGAGCCCCCCCTTGTAGCCAGGGACCCCCTGTAGTCAAAAAAAACAAAACAAAAAACAACAAACAGCCACTTACCTGGCTTGGGCTCCTGCTCCGGCCGCTCCGAGGCCGCCGGCTCCTGCCGCCCTGCATAGGCGGCGCGGTGACGTGACATCACCGCGCCGCCTACGTCAGCAGTAGGGGCCGGCCCCCGGGCAGGCTGAAGGCCTAACACCTTCAGCCTGCCAGGGAGATCAGGGAGCGCAGCGGCTAGTGGCGCTGTGCTCCGCTGACACCGCGCAGCCCCGAGAGTCGGGGACATTAGTTCCCGGCTACCGGGCCGGTCTCTGGGCGCTCGGGACGCAGGTCCCTGGCGCTCAGGGACCGGATGCGCGGACGGGCCCCGAGGAGCGACGGCACTGCCTCCGGGGCCCACAGCGGCTCCGGGGGGCCCACCGGGGGATTCCCCGGTCCCCCGGCGGCCCAGTCCGAGTCTGAACTAACGCCAACCTCCAGCCCTAATCCCTAATATTCTAACCCTCTAAACGCTAACACTGTATCTCTAACCCCCAACCCTAACCCCTAATATTCTAATTCCGCTAACACTCTAACCCTAACCCCCAACCCAAATCCTAACCCCTAACATTCTAACCACTAACTCTCTAATCCTTACCCAAATCCCTTACATTTTAATCCCAAAACCGCTAACACTCTAACCCTAAGCCCCCACCAAAACCCTATCCCATAACCAAAATTCTGCTGCAATTGTACTAAGCGGGCCATACAGGATCCATGCCATTGCGCATGAACCCTTTTGGCATCTTTCATACACGATGTTTTTGATAATGGCAGGTGTGAGTACCGCCTTAAAGGGGTCGTCTCACTACAAGAATTGCTTTTTATGTTAAAGATCTTGCAAAAACAAGTGACTTTGCAATGTGTGTCCATTAACAGTGTCCTACCTATTCCTAGATATTCCCTCTTGTATGGGCTGCATCAGCTCCTCAGGTCGCTATAGCTACAGACCTGTTTGATCTCTCCTGATAGGCTGCCAGCACTGGTTGCTATAGCTACAGACCTGGCTTCTGCAGCCTAGTAGAAGCTAGGAAACACGCCCCTAAATTCAAAATGAAACCAAGAAAACAGGACTGAGGTTAATCTTTGGTCCAAAGAAATATTCTTGAGGATAGGACTCGATGCTGCGTGCTAAGTGCCTATATGTCTCTGAGAAATAATGACTCTATGAGTCATCGCATTTATAGGTCCTGTTTACTTAAACTCGGTGCGCAGGATGTGTTATTATAGATCTGTAATTACGTTGCTTTTTGTGACTTACATTTGGGGTTCAATTTGGTTTCACAATTCTATCGACTACATAACTATGACTGAAAGACGTTAAGGGCTTGTCCCCACGGCAAGGGTTTTTTGGACGGTTTTTCCGACGGTTTGCGGTTTTAGGAACCGTCGGAAAACCTGCAACAAACTCTCTCCCATAGACTTCAATGAAAAAACCGCCCTGCAGTCCCCACTGAACGTTTTTTCCGACGGTTTGCGGTTTTTCAGACCGCCGGTGGACCGCAAAACATTGAACATGCACCGACCGGTTTCTAGACGGAAAATTAACATTGGAGTCAATGTAAACCACTCAAAAAGTAGCCGGCGGTTTTTGGCGCGATTTTTGAGGCGTTTTTTTTGGAGCGGTTTTTGGGCAGTTTTCGTTTTTTGCAAAAAAAAGTGAAGAATAATCCTACCTATAGTGGGTGTGTTTTTGGAGGTTGTAAAATAGTCCAAAAACAGTCCAAAAACCGCTGGGAAAACCGGGACGAAAACAGTTCAAAAACCGAAAACAGACAAAAAACAGACCGGTTTTGTGACAAAAAGGGTGCGTTCACACGGCAGTGGACAAGTTCGGGTCGGTTTGCCGGACGGTAGTTGTGCAGTTTTGCGGTCGTCCCCACGGCCGCGGGGGGGAAGGCTTTTCTCTGTGATGAGCGGAGAAAAGCCCTCCCCCTTCACATTGAGAAGCACAGATTCCGTCTGAAAACCGGATGGAAGAATGTGCTTGCAAAACCGCCATACGGAAAACCCGTGCAGTGGGGACTTCTGCATAGAGCACAATTGTGCTCATTTTCGGCCGTTTTTTCTGGCGGTCTGAAAAACCGCAAACCGGCCGAAAAACCGGCCGAAAAACCGTGCCGTGGGGACATGCCGTAAGGGTGAGATTTCTCGCAGCCAGTGCTAGAGTTATAGTTAGCAACCAGCATTTGCGGAGGGGTTCGCCATCGTAAGCATTCTTTCAAACCTATATACAACTGTTTCAGGCTTGTTGAGGTCATCAGTACAAACCTGGAAACGTTAGGCGACATATATGATTTTTGGCTCCCAGGCACCATTTTTTTTGCCAGCATTTGTAGTGTAGAATGCGCCTGAATCTATGAACCTGTTCTACTGTGGGTCATAAATTTAGCGCTTTCTAGCTACAAAGCGACACTTCAGTGTGCTCTACCTGTTCCAGCAGTAATGCGCCTGGATTTGCCGTACTAAAGCTATAAATGTGCAGCTTCGTACGGTTGTAGTGCGACACCCCTCCAGCACGCTCCCGAAATCAGGCGCATTATGAAGAGTCACGGGCGCTCTATAATGCGCCTGATATTGGAGTGCGCCTGATTAAAAATATTGCGAATGGGGCTGCGCCAGTTTTCGGGCTGAAAAGACGCCAGACTTCTGGCACATCCCCGTTCATACACGTCGCCCCTTGGCTCTAAAAATTGGGAATAGGAGTATGGTCAGGGGAAGAAATACTGAAAAAGGGTTTTCTAAGGTTTTCGGAATACCCCTTTGTGGACGGGACTGCATAAAAATAAAAGATAATAGTTACCCACCTCTGCTGCCGTCACCTTTCCGCCGCTGCCAGAACTCTGAGGATATTATGTACATGGCTCACCTGACCAAGATATGATCCTTGCCCCAAGCAGTCAAGTGAGTCATGTACATGATGTTGCTATTGGGGGACTGGTAGGGGACATCAGAGCTCTGATGTTGCTTTGATGTTGGCAGCCTTAAAGGGAATGTGTCATCAAAAATTAATTATTGTTTAACTCACGTTTTTATGTTAAACACATTTTTTTAAGAATTTTTGGTTATATTTCTTTTTTATTTTTCATATCACTTTCAGTATTTTTTTTAATAATTCTTAAGTCCTACAGTTTTCACTTTGGCCACTAGGCCTTGTTTGCACAGCTTTAACAGCAGTCAGAGAGATGCTTTACAGCAGCTTCATGCACATAGGAGACTTAATACTGTTTCTGTCCCATAGACTTCAATAGGACAGTTTTCTAGTCATGCTCTGTGACTAGGAAGAATTCACTCTACAGGGAGGAGGGGGTGAGAGCTGTGACATCTCCTCTTGTGACTGGTGGATTCTGTGTTATCTATTCACACTGGTGTCTCCTTCAGTTTGACCCTGCTTGTGTTAATAATGAACACACTGCTGAAAATCTTTATCTATAGGGCAGGAAGTGTCAGACTGTTATTAGGCTTAGTGGCCAAAGTGAAAACTGCAGGACTTAAGAATTATTAAAAAATATTTAAAGTGATATGAAAAATTTAAAAGAAATATAACCAAAAATTCTTAAAAAATGTGCTTAACATAAAAACGTGAGTTAAACAATAAGTCATTTTTGATGACACATTCCCTTTAAAGGTGAGTGCCCATCATTTTTTTTTATTTTACTGCTGTCCTGTCCACTAGTTAAAGGGAATGTGTCATCAAAAATTACTTATCGTTTAACTCACATTTTTATGTTCAACACATTTTTAAAGAATTTTTTTTATATATATATATTTTTTCTATTATCACTTTCAATATTTTTTAATAATTCTTAAGTCCTGCAGTTTTCCCTTTGGCCACTAGCCCTAATAATAGTCTGACACTTCCTTTTCTGTACAGAAAGATTCTCAGTTGTCTGCTCATTATCAGCACAAAGAGGGTCAAACTGAAAGGAGACACCAGTGTGAATAGATAACACAGGATCCACCAGTCACAAGAGGAGATAGTCACAGTTCACCCTTTCACCTCCCTGCACAGTGATTTCTTCCCAGGTCACAGAGCATGACTAGAAAACTCTTCTATAGAAGTGAATGGGACTGAGTCAGTCTTAAGTCTCCTATGTGCATGAAGCTACTGTAAAGTATCTCTCTGACTGCTGCTAAAGCAGTGCAAACAAGGCCTAGTGGCCCAGGTGAAAACTGCAAGATTTAAGAATTATTAAAAAATATTGACAGTGATATGGAAAAAAAAAAAAAATTCCTAAAAAATGTGTTTGACATAAAATAGGACTTAAACAATGACTCATTTTTTGATAACACATTCCCGTATACGCCGCTGGTAATTCACATGTCAATTATCTCCCCCCTCGGCGTATTCGCCGAGCAGGGAGAGGAGACGTAATCCATAGTTCTCTATGAGAACTGTGGATTACCATAGTTACTAGGATGTATTCAGCCCGTAATTTGCGCACTGCGCCGCGTAATTACGGACTGAAATACGTCCAGGTTTAAGCCGTGTGAACATGGCCTTAAGTTTACAAAATATCTTCGTTAAATCTGCCTGGTTGCCAGGACTGCATCAATATAAAAAAAATAAGTACTCACCTCTGCCACCGGCACCTTTCCAGCACCGCCAAAGCTCTAGTGTCTCCTGCCAGGCCGGCCATAGGGATGTCATGTACCTTGCTCCCATGACCAAGAGCCAATCACTGTCCCAAGCAGTCATGTGACACATGTACATGACATCACTATTGGAGAAAATGGTAGGGGACACCAGAGGTCTGGTGGTAAATTAGTGTTCGCAGTGGGAAAGGGACTGCCTATTATTCTATTAATGCTGTCTCGGACACTATCAGAGTTTACAAAAATCTTGAAAAACCCCTATAAACTGAACGGCTCCATTCACACTATGTTCTTGGCCTCCTTTCGGTGGTCCACCATGCTCTTGTGCCTGGCACATACACATTTGGGGTGTGGAGCAAGCATATTCCAACTCAGACTACATTTGCCCTACATATTCCTGTGGGCATTATCTTGACCACCTCTGCAATATCCGTTGAGATAACTTTTTTTAGGGCATCCTGATAAAAAATCACTGATGGAGTTTAAAAAAATGATGTGGATGGGGTCCTAAATCTAACCCTACTGATTTCTTTGGATCATGTAAAAATCTAGGGACATATGACTGAGGACTGTCTAACAGTAAGTCTTTGTTCCCCATAGCGACCAATCAGAGGCCATAGCAACCAATCAGCGCTCATAGTAACCAATCAGAGCTCATAGCAACCAATCAGCGCTTATAGTAACCAATCAGAGCTCATAGTAACCAATCAGAGCTCATAGCAACCAATCAGAGTCCATGGAAACCATAGTAACCAATCAGAGCTCATAGCAACCAATCAGAGCCCATAGAAACCAACCGGAGTTCATAGCAACCAATCAGAGCTCATAGCAACCAATCAGAGCCCATAGCAATCAATCAGAACTCATAGCAACCAATCAGAGCTCATATCATCTAATCAGAGCTCATAGACACCAATCAGAGCTCATAGACACCAATCAGAGCTCATAGCAACCAATCAGAGCCCATAGCAACCAATCAGAGCCCATAGCAACCAATCAGAGCTCATAGCGACCATTCAGAGCTCATAGCAACCAAGCAGAGCTCATAGCAACCAGTCAGAGCTCAGCTTTTATTTCATATAGTGCTCTGGAAAAATTAAAGCTTAGCTCTGATTGGCTGCTATGGTCTCTGATTGGTTGCTATGAGCTCTGATTGGTTGCTATGAGCTCTGATTGGTCGCTATGAGCTCTGATTGGTTGCTATGGGCTCTGATTGTTTGCTATGAGCTCTGATTGGTTGTGATGGGCTCTGATTGGTTGCTATGAGCTCTGATTGGTTGCTGTAAGCTCTGATTGGTTGTTATGGGCTCTGATTGGTCGCTATGGGCTCTGATTGGTCGCTATGGGCTCTGATTGGTTGCTATGAGCTCTGATTGGTTGCTATGAGCTCTGATTGGTCGCTATGAGCTCTGATTGGTCGCTATGAGCTCTGATTGGTCGCTATGAGCTCTCATTGGTTGTTATGTGCTCTGATTGGTTGCTATGGGCAACAAAAACAGTCTTACTGCTAGACAGTTTTCATACATAAGGCCCCTAGTATATATAGAGGCAATAAGGCTCCTATGACTAAAGTTGTTGAGTGAAAGAGGTGAACTTAAACATACCTTTCAATTTGCTCCCTACAAATATCCATGCAGGCTTGGCCGAGTCAAGCTTCCATATGTACAGATAAGTTGAGAAAAGTGTCTGGCCAGCTTTTAAGAAATCCAAAACGTTCAACCCAAAAGAACACTTTAAAGGGCAATCTTTCAAAAATCCTAAAACATTTTCTATATCCCATCGGTTACTTCAGAATGAACCAAACTGAACCTTGTTTTCTTTGATTATAGGTCTCCTTTAGCCGTCCCCTAGATTATATAGCACTGGTAACGCCAGAATGATCATTTGTCCTTTATTCTCAATACATGAATGCAGGAGTTAACTGAAGGGTGGAGAAAAAAAAGTCTTTGAAAATTCAGGAGTGAATAGAGAGCCCTTTCCTGGAAAAAGCTGTAAGGTTATGTTTGGTTGGCCGACAGAATGCTCTAAGGAGAGTCTCTTCTGATAAGGATTTCCTGGGGTGTGGACATTGCTAAAAACAACAGCCGCACTGTGCAAACAGGCGACAAGAGAAGGTGCATCATACAAAGGGACCCTTTAATCCCGTTCCTGCTTTGTGTCCACGTAGATTGAAAAGCAACTTCTTGCTATTGTAGAAAATAAGCGGTTGGGGGTAAATCTATATATATTTGTAGTGGAGGACAAACCTTCGCCTGTGACGGGAGTAAACTTACACCAAGAACACTAAGACAATTCACTTTCTATACTGAAAACCTCTGATCTTCGAAAGAGGTTGTGGAGTTTCTAGAAAACCTTTACTTGAAATTTTAGGCAAGTTCTCATAAGCATATAAAAATGTAGATTGCAATCTAATGTCTAGTTCATTTGTGTCAAGATGTAGTCTATTAAGTCCCATTTGGCCAAGTTCTAGAGTTTTTTTTGTACTTAAAGGGGTCGTCTCACTACAAGGATTACTTTTTATGTTAAAGATCTTGCAAAAACAAGTCACTTTGCAATATGTGTCCATTAAAAGTGTCCTACCTATTCCTAGATATCCCCTCTTGTATGGGCTGCATCAGCTAATCAGGTCGCTATAGCTACAGACCTGTTTTCTCTCTCTTTATAGGCTGCCATCGCTGGTTGCTATAGCTACAGACCAGTTCAATCTCTCATGATAGGCTGCCAGCACTGGTCACTATAGCTACAGACCTGTTGGATCTCTCTTGATAGGCTGCCAGAGCTGGTCGCAATAGCTACAGACCTGGTGTCCTCAGCAGTTCACTACTGCAAGCCAGTAGAAGCCAGTAAACACGCCCCTGAATTCAAAAATGAAACGGAGAAACCAGGACTGAGGTAAGATGAATCGATTTAGTGAGACAACCCCTTTAAGAATATCAATTTAGTGTTCGTCTACTTCCTGTTGTGCTCTGCCCATGGAGTCTCTGGGTCCTAGATTTGCTTACTGAATTAGGGTCAGTTGTAGCTTAGGGATATTTTTGAGGGGGAAAAAAAATTGTAACCAAAACTGAAAAATATGATTTTAATCAGAATATGGACTTATCCACTGACTTAGATCACTGACTTTGCATCATGGTTGGTAGGCCTTTCGACAGTCTAAGGTCTGTGGCTTTACAATCTAATGATTTGGGTAGGTTGAATCTTTTTTGTCTATTCTCTTAGGGTGACATGTTCCAATACGAAAGTACCGTTTTTTTGGTTTATTTTGTGCCAAAAATACTCTTGACGCCATATTCTTGAAATAAAATGAACTTTAATATATACCAAAACTAGGTGCATTATACGCCGGGCACAACACATTGTAATGAACCTAAAAAGGCGCATTAAATAAAGTGACGATGATACGCTGTGCGCCTCCATAACACAATGCGCATATTGAGGTGCATTATACATACCAGTAATGATATGCTATCCACCTCCATTACGCAATTCACCTTGATAGGCGCATCACATACACTAGCAATGACACGCTTTAGGTGCATTAAGTTTACTATGTAAGGTATACCAGACGCCAGATTTTGGAAAGTATTGTACTTTCAGGCGTACTTTACACTGATTGCGGCGATGCCAATTTTTGGACATGTCGCCCTTAGTTTTGGCATACAAGTAGTGGTAAAAGTATCTGCAGGCTATTAAAAGGGTTGCTAGTTTAGAAAACCCAGTGTCACATACCCTGTTTTTTTCTGTATTCAAAGCTTTATTGTAAGGGATAAAACTAAAGTGACTTATAAAAAAAGAAAAGCAATCATACAACACAAGTAGATTCATACAGCCAATAGGTATAAAGGGGGATGACGGCAAATATTCAGTTATTTTCATTGGAATATTGCTGGGGAAGAGGTTAGAAGAGATAGAGAGATAAATAGAGGGAAGAGGAGAAAGGGGAATCAAGAGTAACAAAAGGTGAAGGAGGAAACCTTAGTGGACAGGGCGAGTCAAAAATCCTATGACACCCTTTTAGAAACAAAAGGGAAAATAACATATCTGAATACCCCAGCAAGTAATGGGGGCCTATGTCCGGAAAATGGCTGCCATCTTGAAAGCCGCCATACTGGATCAAGAGCAACTTTTTCCAATGGGAAAGTGGTCACGTAGCCTACTGAAGAAGACCAGAATTGTCCCAGAAATTGATTGCTGCAATATGATTTGTAATATCTCTTGTGAAGATAATTGTATGTAGTGGCTTCAGCTCTGTGTTCAGAACCAGAGACAACACTTTAAAGGGAATGTGTCATCAAAAAATGACTTATTGTTTAACTCATGTTTTTATGTTAAACACTTTTTTTTTTAGGACTTTTTGGTTATGTTTTTTTTTTTTTTTTTTTTCCGTATCACTTTCATTATTTTTTTAATAATTCCTAAGTCTTGCAGTTCTCACTTTGGCCACTAGGCCTAATAATAGTCTGACACTTCCTGTTCTGAAGAGAGAACTTTTCAGCAGTCTGCTCATTATCAGCACAAGCAAGATTACACTGAAAGGTGACACCAATGTGAATAGATAACACAGGATCCACCACTCGCAATAGGAGATGTCACAGCTCCCCCGCCCTGCACACTGACTTCTTCCTAGGTCACAGAGCATGCCTAGAAAACTCTCTTATAGAAACCAATGGGACTGATCCAGTTCACATGCTCCTATGTGCTTAAAGCTGCTGTAAAGTATCTCTCTGATTGCTGTTAAAAGTAGTGCAGGCAAGAATGCTGTCCCCAGAGTCATATACAGACGACCGAATTGAGGAGTCTACAATCAGAAAATAAAAACGGATAAGAAGAAAATAATATGGATCAGGGGCTTGATTTAATAAGTAAAAACAAAAAATTGGCGACAAACTCCATTTCAACATGTCAAATAGCTGTGCATCACAGGGAACGTTCCCGGTTGTTGCTGCAACTTTGTGTTGATAACTTTGAACCACAAGAGATATTGCAGATCTGATTGTGGCAATCGATTTTATGAGAAAATTACGATCTTCTTTGATAAGACCACATAACAATTGGAAAACTTGCCCTTGATTCAAAATGGCGGCTTTCAAAATAGTGGCCATGTTCCGCACATACTCTAAAAGATAGGCCCCCCTCAACTAATACTTGCAGGGGTATTCAGATATGTCATTTTGCCTTTTGTTTCCTGGGTGTCCTGGTACTTTTGATTCACTCTGTAGATATCACATATTAGAGTGATAATAGAGATATTCAATATGATGGTATGAATATTGTTGGTTATAACAACATGAATAACAGAATGAGGGGAAAGTAAGTCCAATAAAAAAACAGGGAGATACTGGTACAATTTGTAAAAATTCAGTGTGAGAGTGAGGTTCGCAGATTTACCCATTTTGATCACATAAGAGAAAAGAAAGGGGATGAACAAAAGGAAATACACTTTGGCCATATTTAGGAGATCTAGTGCAGTTTATCAGTTAGCTCTAGCTCATCCATATGAAGAAGATACAGGACCTCTTCCAGCCTATATAGTAGGCGCTTGGTGGGACCTCTAGGACCTCTTCCAGCCTATATAGTAGGCACTTGGTGGGACCTCCACCTTGAAATGACCTTTTCATCACCACCAGTAGATATGGAAGTAAATTTTGCTTGGTAACATGGGTTTGCAAAGGAATCATAAAAAAGTGGAAATGAAAGGGGATCCTACCCTGTTAGATAATGCGTAGTTAATAAAGAAGATTCCTCTGTTCAGCATCCCCTTTTCTTGTTCACAGTGGAGAGTGGTTACTAAGAGTATCTCTCATACTAGAGGACCCGTCCTGTATTACTCATACAACCTATTGATTTGATTGGAGTGTGCTATCCTTAGCCCCCCCTGTGGTGTTGTTGCAAGGAAATTGAGATCTTACCACCATGTTTCCTCAATGATCACAGCTGATTGTTGAAGGTTTTACCAGAGTAACTTATTGTCAAGGGACCTTACTTAGGCTGGGTTCACACTATGTTCATGGCTATGTTGCAGGTATTTGTTGGGGTACCGTGAAAAAAGCCACCCCGATGGATACATGCGATGCAGCTAAAATGGATCCATAGGGAGTAATAGAGCAGACGTAGCTCTGAGTCTATTTCCAGACGGCATACATATTTCCTGCGGGACTCGAAAGCGTAGCAGACTATGCTGTTGAGTCCCATAAGATAAGTATAAGCCACTAGAAAATAGAGCAGGACAGGGCGTCATCTGCAGTATGATTTCCAGCTATTATTATCCAATGGGGTACCTTTTTTCTTTAAAATGTCTTTATTAAGCAACACAAAGTACAATATATTCACAACTTATGAAATACAATTTGCAAACTATTGTTAATGAGATCAATAATTGATATACTATAACATGCACACTTTGTATTACCAATTTTCCATTATATGCAAAACAAAAACAAAACATAAATATATTAAAACTCGTCTGAGCTTCCATTTTGCGGTCTTATGTCTGTTTCAGAAGGTCAAGATTGCATTTCTTCCAAATGTTATTACCGTAAAGTAGACCATCTAGTTGTAGGTGTCACTCGAGTATATTAGACTAAGATGTCTTCACCATCATTATAGCTGAAACTACCAATTTTAGCTCCATCTGTAGCACTAGGCTGTCTTAGTGATGAAAAAAACATAAGTCACAAGAGCATAAAAACAAGATGTGGCATTAGGCTCAGACAAAACAAAAACACATACCAACAGGTGCTCCATTCTCCGGGCCCACCCCCCAACCTCTGTTTTGACAGTATGATCATTCTATGTGGCTCCCCTTGTCCGACACCCACATCCCGTCCTGTTTTATAGGGCAGGGTCTCTGGTCGTCAAATAATAATTTAGGTGCTGGATCAAAAATGGGGTACCTTTTTTCATGCTACCTTGACAAATACCTACAGTATAGCCATGAACATAGTGGGAACCCACCCTAAGAAGTAGAGATTGTACAAAGCAGTGTACACCTTACATTCCCTCTTCACTTTCAAAAATATATGTTACATGGGGAAAAAGCCCTATCTCACTGGCATGAAAACAGAAAGTTAGAAGTTGGCAGAAACTCAAGCTGCAGTTTTATATGAAATAGGTGGGGTTCGGAAAGAGTTGTTTTGAGATCATTGGGGGCCCTGTGGCTAGTACTGGGTACGTTGCGATCACTGGTGACATTATGTACTGAGAGGATTAAGGATTTAGAAGCAGACTATCCACACAGTATCTTTATCACTTTCTCTTTGAGAGGTCATGGGGTATACTCATGTTTTAATTTTGTAATAGTTGTCCTTTTTGAGCCTATTGGATCAATAATACATTGAAAAGCCGGCACACACCCCATCTCCCATCAGGTCTTCAGCCGAAGACATCAAAAACATACCAAACTATTTGTGCTACATGGCACTCTTAGAAGAGTGAAGAAATCAGGCGATACCTTTTTGAGGCTAAGGCTATGTTCACACGGCTTAACTGCGGGACGTAATTACGCCCCGCAATTACGGCGTGTGGCCGGGGGCGAGGCGGGAGCGGGTGAGGGAGCGGGGGGCCGGCACCTCGCCGGCCCATAGACTTGCATTACCAGTGGCATGTATACACTGCTGGTAATTCACATGTCACTCATCTCCCCCAGCGGCGGATTCGCTGAGCAGTGAGAGGAGACGTAATCCATAGATCTCTATGAGAACTATGGATTACCGTAATGAATGGGCCGTTTTCAGCCCGTAATTTGCGCACTCTGGCGCGTAATTACGGACCGAAGTATGGCCCATTTTAAGCCGCGTGAACATGGCCTAACGGAGTATATTTGATGGTGAGCTTTGGAGAGTACTAGCTCTCGTCTTCAGACATAGTAGTATAACACCATGCCTGAAGAAGAGAGCTAGTACTCTCGAAAGCTCACCATCAAATATACTTGGTTAGCCTCTAAAAGGTATTGTCTGATTTCTATACTCTTCTATTACTTTCTATGGCTAACACGGTAAAACATTATTCTACATCGCACTCTTGTCATGGATACCTCGTGATGTGATACGCTATGATGTCTTCTGGAGTTTTTATGTACGATTTCAGAACAATGTTCTCTTGAGTTGCTTGTTACTTTCCATGTGTACCATATTCAATCCGTATGCCATAAATTACCGCTTTGATTTCTCAATAATGTGGAAAACACACCAAGCTGTATTGTGTTGGGCTGTGGC
This sequence comes from Phyllomedusa bahiana, assembly GCA_025379985.1. Taxonomy (NCBI): domain Eukaryota; kingdom Metazoa; phylum Chordata; class Amphibia; order Anura; family Hylidae; genus Phyllomedusa; species Phyllomedusa bahiana. Next base: position 52,576 of record JAODAL010006045.1, read on the forward strand.
CTTCTACTTAAACACAAAAGTGAAAAGACATGCCGTAGAAAAGTTTTTCAGGTCATATTCACTTTTACCATTGCCTGAGTGGTCCAAAAAGCATGGCCGAGTAATTTACATAGTTACATAGTTTGTAAGGCTAAAAAAAAAAACAAAAAAAACATTTGTTCATCCAGTTCAGTCCGTTGTCCTACAGTGTTGATCCAAAATAACAAATGAGCAGAAGCCAATAGTTCACAGGAAAAATAATCATTTGTGACTCCAAATCAAGCAATTAAAATCTCTGGATTTTTTTTAATCCAACTTGTTGCAAATGCAGGAAATTTCCTGCCATTTTGTCTTCTCCTGCTTATTATATCAGCAGGATTTTATAGTTATAGGATTTTATAATTATGTCTGTCTTCTCTTGTGTGTGTTTCGTTTGGAGTGGTTGCATGGCCGCGCACCTGGAGCTTATTAGTGTGCTTTATAAAGTCTCTTTAAAGCTCATTTGAATCTGGCAGTCTTATTGCAGAGTATACTGCAAGGTCTTTTGTCTGGTCCTAATAAGTCAAGTTGTTGTTTATTGAAATCTAATGTCTAGTTCATTTGTGTCCAGATGAAGTCTATTGTTAAGTCCCATTTGGCCAAGTTCTAGAGTTTTTTTGTCCTTGAGAACATCAATTTGGTGTTTTTCTAGTTCCTGTTGTGCTCTATCCATGGAGTCTTTGGGTCATAGAACTGCTTTCTGAATTAGGGTCAGTTGTAGCTTCGGGATATTTTTGAGATAAAGCTTTATGGTCTATTTCAAGGGTAGATGTTTTGGTGATAGGAACAGCCAAAGGGCTAGGTTAAGGGGAAGATTCAGGGACATTTAGGTCAGTTATCTCTATTACTGTCTTGCATATGGAATCTCCACCAACGTTCACTTGTAACCATCTGCCTGTTGTCTGTTTTCCAAGTCATACCGCAGTCAGTCTTCCTTGTTTTTGATTGATACATGCTTTGTATTGTTATTTCTTGTGACAACTTGTGTACTTCCCTTTTTGGTGTCCATCAGTCTAATAAATATTTCTGCATAAGGAGGCAAAAGTTGACACTCATGGGCCCAGATTAAAAATGTAAAGTAGGACCCCAAAACTGGTAAATGCTATTTATAGCACAGGTATTGCAGGCAGAAAGGCTTACTAGCCCTTTGGCATCAGATCTTGGCGGTGGTGGAAGTGCCACTGTTATTATCAGCAGAAGGACTTTTCAACCCTTGGGCACCAGAGGTTGACAGTGGTGGGGGGTAAGGTCCAATTTGTCTCTGGAGTACGTTGGTGAGGACATGGTTCTTCTCACACGTATATATGTAATAGCTGGTCAGTGGGCCTAGCATTGAGAAAAGTATACAGAGAACTGGGGCATTTGTGTTATAAGTAAGAACACTAGTCATACTATAGGTGGGGTAGGGTGAGGGTCCGGGTGTACATTTTTGATTTTTCATCTGACAGCCATCATGCTGAATTTATAGCACAGGTATTGTAAGCAGAAAGACTTATTAGCCCTCTGGCATCAGATCTTGGCGGTGGTGGCACAAAGTGCCACTGTTATTATCAGCAGAAGGACTTTTCGACTCTTGGGCACCAGAGCTGGACAGTGGTGGGGGGTAAGGACCAATTTGTCTCTGGAGTACATTGGTGAGGACATGGTTCTCCTCACACATGTACAATATGTAATAGCTCAGGCATCCTCAAACTGCGGCCCTCCAGCTGTTGGGAAACTACAACTCCCATCATGCATTTATTTCATCTATAACACTGGGAATTATGGGAGTTGTAGTTTCCCAACAGCTGAAGGGCCGCAGTTTGAGGATGCCTGTAATAGCTGGTCAGTGGGCCTAGCATTGAGAAAAGTATACAGAGAGATGGGGCGTATGTGTTATAAGTAAGAGCACTAGTCATACTATAGGTGGGGTAGGGTGAGGGGACGAGTGTAAATTTTTGATTTTTCATCTCACAGCCATCATGCTGAAGTTCAGGGACCCAAGTGTGTTTTGGGCACCGTCATAGCTTGCCCCATCTCTGGAAACATAGATTTCACTACATATAGTTATTCCCTTTCCCTTCCAGCATTAGGCGCAGACAGAGGGTCAGGTTGCCCCAAATTAAATTGTCAGCAGATCACAATTTTTTTGCAACAAAACAAAAAAGGTTGCATTTTGAAGTGACAAGTCATCATGTATTCTCCTCCGTAAGCAGTAATTAGCAGGGATTGATGTGCGCAGTGGTTTCCCAGTGATGTTAAACCTGCTGTTACACGCTCCAGAACAAAAAGCCGGGCAGGAAGAGTTTGTTTTGTCATGCCGTGTCACCCGAGAAAAACAGCCGACTTCATGGGATTTACACGGTGACAATGTTTTTGCAAGGACTTGAGTTCAAACCGGTTCAAGACAAAACAACAGTAACCTGACGGCAGACGTTTCTGTACAGTTTGTATAATCTGAACACTCGGGGGCCACTGACTGGGCCCCGTCTCATGTCTAGTGACACCTGTTTACTATCGGCGTATAGCAATGAGGGCCCGCTATAATCCTCCTGTACACGGTGCATAGAGAAGAGGGCCCCGGCTATGCCGTAATGATGTATACAGGGGAAGCCGTATGTAAACCGAGGTTCTAGAAAGGGAAATCTCTTATCTGGACGACGTGATGTGTTTGGTAAACGCTGACTAATTTCCAATGACACTGGGGACCTCCTCACACCTCCCCACGTGCTACCCCCCCAAGATACAGACCTCCCTCCACAACCATACAAAACTGCATGATGTCTCCATCCAGGAAACATCAGCACACATAGAAGAACTGAGCGTGTCACATGTAAGGGCTACAGAGGTGGCAGACATAGGGGGCAGTAATATTGTAGCTTTATTCTGGTACATAGGAGCAGTATTGTAGTAGTTATATTCTTGTAGACAGGGGGCAGTATTATAGTAGTTTTATTCTAGTACATAGGAGCAGTATTGTAGTAGTTATATTCTTGTACATAGAGGGCAGTATTATAGTAGTTATATTCTTGTACATAGGGGCAGTATTATAGTAGTTATATTCTTGTACATAGGGGCAGTATTATAGTAGTTATATTCTTGTACATGGGGGCAGTATTATAGTAGTTATATTCTAGTACATAGGAGGCAGTATTATAGTAGTTATATTCTTGTACATAGGGGCAGTATTATAGTAGTTATATTCTTGTACATAGGGGCAGTATTATAGTAGTTATATTCTTGTACATAGGGGCAGTATTATAGTAGTTATATTCTTGTACATAGAGGGCAGTATTATAGTAGTTATATTCTTGTACATAGGAGCAGTATTATAGTAGTTATATTCTTGTACATAGGGGGCAGTATTAAAGTAGTTATATTCTTGTACATAGGGGGCAGTATTATAGTAGTTATATTCTTTCATATAGTAGTTATATTCTTGTACATAGGAGGCAGTATTATAGTAGTTATATTCTTGTACATAGGAGGCAGTATTATAGTAGTTATATTCTTGTACATAGGGGGCAGTATTATAGTAGTTATATTCTTGTACATAGGGGGCAGTATTATAGTAGTTATATTCTTGCATATAGGAGAGCGTATTATAATAGTTATATTCTTGTACATAGGGTAGGGCAGTTTGCTTGTAGGTAGAGCAGCTAGGTCACTTGCAATCACCTCTTGTTAGTATTGAGCCAACGTATATTACTCTCATGGCCAAGCCTGTGACTCCTTTTGCTTTCCCGTATCTGTCTCTGGAAGTAGATTTGTTTTTCCATGTTGAATCGATTTGCGTTCCAGTTTTGATAGGTCTTTAGGCTGATCGTTGCTTTTCCAAATTAATGTGATGAATGCCCTAACTCATCCACATTTTGTACGTCTACTAATATCCATTTGTTAGATGAGTCAGACTCTTGTATTCATGCTCCATGCATGTTCTTCGCGTCCGCTGTGTCACAAGGTAAAAAAAAAAAGAACATTTTTCACATCTACCTTTTCCTTTGTGTTGGCCTCTGACTTGCAGCTGTATCCTCTAGGACGGCCAAGTCTCTGCCTTACTGTTCAAATTTCTGTAGGGAAACAAACAGTAATAGAAAAACACATGAAGCGCCTCAAACAGAGGCTTAACCCCTTTTTGTTCAATGCAAACTTTATGGACATTGACAAAGAGGATATGGGGGGCGGGGGGGAAGGGGGTTACTATTAGCGGTTTTGGTTCCAAAACAAAATGATGTGATTGAGTCCTGGACCATGTTCCTGTGTTACTTTTTTTTTAACATACTTTTGCAAATTTCTCCAGGCCATGTTGTAGGATTCGGTTTTCCAAAAAGTTGTGCTATCTGCAGTAGACCGGTGACCTTAACTATATGGATTATGAAAAGAGCTCTGTAGGCATTACTGTAGGATTATATATGAGTTTTTGATAATTTTTATGTATATAGTATTTAGAAAAGTAAAAAAAAATTGCATTTAATAGAATTTTGTATTTAGAATTTTTACCAAAACTGCCATGTAAGATATATTTAGTGCCCTCACTCATTGGCAGGCTTGGACCGGCCCAGAGTGGAGCATATGAAGCCCCCAGTGCTGGAATCATACTTAAAGGGGTTGTCTCGTTCCAGCATTTGGCAGCCGTTTATGCTGGTTCCCAAGCAGAGCTTGTGAAATGGAGGGGCGATTTTCTCCCCCCAGCAGGGAGTATCTTCACTCTCTGCAGACACACCCTCAAAGTGTGCACGTGATGATTCATTCTGTGTAGCGGGTAAGGGAGAAGGTTTTCTTAGCAGTCCGAACTAAGGCAATATTCACACAGCAAAATGGCACAGTGGCGTCCAAAATACGATGGGATTTCAGTATTTGCTGTGTAGACATAGACTAAGGAATCGCTGGAAGTGAAAAGCGAAGTGTAGTGTATAGCTAAATTTCTGTCTCTCTCTACATTCTTTGTAATCAGAATGGGCATTTGACATTCAGGACTCTGGGAAAGATGGGTGATTTTTTTTCTCTCTGTCTCTCACATAGGATGCAGATTATTACACCACTGACCTCTACAGATCTGCAGAACAAAACTGTACTCTTTATCTGTTTGTGTTTACATGGGACTGCACATATGTCTCACAAGTGTTGTGTGGACGGCACATGAACAGCGAGTTCTCTCTCTGTTTTTGATTTATGTGGGACTGCGCATCTGAGTCACACAGTACAGCTGTGTTCTGTGTTTTACATGGGACTGCGCATCTGAGGAACAAAAGTGATTTACCTCGGATTGAACAGTACAGCTGTGCTCTGTTTTACATGGGATTGCACATTTGTTTCACAAAAGTGATTTACGTGGGACTGCACAGTACAGCTACGTTCTTTCTCTGTGTCACAAAAGTTATTTACATGGGACTGCGCATCTGAGGCACAAAAGTGATTTACATCGGACTGCACAGTACAACTCTTTTCTCTCTCTAATGTACGTGGGACTGCACATCTGAGTCACAAAAGTGATTTACATGGAACTGCACAGTACAGCTGTTTGTAATTTACGTGGGACTGCACATCTGAGTCACAACCGTGATTTACGTGGGACTGCACAGTACAGCTGTGCTCTGTCAGTGATTTACATGGGACTGCTCATTTGTGTTAAAAAGGTGATTTACATGGGACTGCACAGTACTGCTGTGTTCTGTCTCTCTCTCTTTCTGTTTCTCTCTGTCTCTATGTGTCTCTCTCCGACCTGTGCTTCAAGCCACGCATAAAATGGTCCGTTCTCATGAACCATAGCCAGGGCAGCCATCAGTTATCTATTAACCTTTTCAGGGCCCCATACAGACAAATCAAATAGGGCCCCCACTCATTACTAGTTCCTATTTTTTAACATATCAGTGGGCCCCTTTTTGATTAGGGCCCCTTACAGGAGTACTGCTCGTACTGCCCAATTGGCACCCTTCACCATAGCACTTTGCCAATGGTATCCAAGGACGGACATTCTTACATTTTTAGTCTCTTCATTTTAACCTATGATCTTTGTAGTGAGACAGCCCTTTTAATAGCTCTAGGATTGGCTCCAAGAATCAACTTCAGTTGTGGGACCCAGGCATCTAAAGTCAGGGGGGGGGGGGGGGGGGTTACACTGGGGGCCATAGCCTTTTGTAACTTATAGTGGGTTGTTAAGTTCATCTAAAAATGCATTAATAAGCTACTGGTGGCCAATAACATAAAAAAAAAACCATACTCGCCTTCTTTTGCTCTTCTGTTCCAGCGCTGGCTCTGCCTGGTCTTCTGTCTACCTTCTGTCTCCTTACCTAAGGGACATCACCACTGCAGTCACTGATTGGCTGCAGCAGTCATGTGCCACTAACGTGAGCAGCTCTGATTGGTGATGTAAGCAGAGGCACGTGTCTGTGGCAGCCAATCAGTTGCTGCAGTGGTGACGTTGGCCCAACCCAATACGTAAGGACCAGGAGCCCAGTGGCTGAACGGAGAGAGGAGGATTGTAATAACCTGTTTTTTTTTGTTTTATTTTATTGCCACTTTTACATTTTTAAATGATCCAGACCAACCCTTTAAGTTACAGAATCCTATGAGTGAGGGCACTATATGTATCTTAGAAGTCAATTTTGGTAAAAAATTAAAAAAAATATATTAAACTATGGGTCCGAATATTCCAGATATGAATTTTTATTTTATTGGCTACTAGTAGCTTATTATTTAATTTTTAGATGAACTTGAAAACCCCTATGAGCTGGATGTATTGCATCTACAATCTAAGGATCATGCAGATATCCTGGTTACAACTTTTATACCTTAGAAAGGCTTCCAAAGACAGGGATGAGTCCTCTGTTGAACCTCTTGAGTTCTCTAATTTAAAACAGAGGCATAAATGGTGTTTTCCATAATAATCCAACACAAATATAATTGCATGTTCCATCTGACTTTATATGTTTTCACGCAAGGGGGGGTTGCTGCTAGGGGCCATATGGAGGCGTTATGGTTATGTACTAATCCGATATACAGGGGCCATAAGCTCTCCATGCTGATGTGCATAAGCTTTTTCTATATGCAAGCGCCACAATGGTACGCGTACTCGTCTAATGCGGAACCCATTGCAGGCCTCCAACCCAAGCACTTAACACAATCTTCACATTTCAAAAAAGGGGCCGTAAAAGGTAAAATTATATATCTTGATTAAAATCGACATACTAAGTAGCAATCAAGCCTCAAAAACTCTAATATATAATGAAAGACGGTAATTAAGTTGTGATGTGGTATGAAACCATTCATTCTCATAATTCATGGATTATTCCTCTTCCGGAGCTCCAGCAGAACTTAGCAGCGAGAGACGTGCATAAGCTAGCCAGGTTACTGCTCCTACTTGGAATGGGAATGATCCTGAACTTAGGTTTAGGGGTTGAAACTTGCTGCTCTTTCTACTGGACTGCTATTTGCTTGGGGGATTTAATTGATGACCATCTCGGAAGAATTTGAGGGTAACTTGATAGATATGAGCTTGCAACTAGACAGTAGATGACTTGGGTATAATTGGGTCACCTTATAAAACTAAGAACAGATCTGAAGACTACAAGGATCACACAGATCATGCAGTTGTTTTTGAAATGCATTACATTTTTTAGACAGAGGTTGGGGTCTTGATAATAATTTTTAACTTGAGCTTCAATATATTTATCATGATATTTCCAAATTACGTTTTCTAAATTCCTAAATTTGTGTGATTTTGTTTTAAATTTTTTAGGAGAGGATTACTGACAATTTACATGGCCAACCAGGTAAGAAGATATCTTTTTTATATATATATATTGTAGACTAGAGTTTTCAAACTCAAGTACACAGTGGGTCAAAATGGAAAACTTGGACAAAGTCGCGCACCAACCCTATGTTTCTACCCGTGAGCTCCTCTTATCTTATCAGTCGTCTGTCTGAGTTGTTTCTACTGCCATGTGGTCCCTTCAGGTGGCTGAGTGAGAGCAGTGTAATAACGGCTCCTGGCTTCTTCACCTTCTCTTCTGTACACTGCCTGGTCCTTACTCGCGGGCCAAATATAATTACACTGCGGGCCAGATTTGGTCGATGAGCCTGAGCTTAAAGGGGTTTTGCCAAGAGTGATTTCCTCACCTAACAGGCGAAATGTTCTCTCTTGAGCCTTGATAAAAGGGCGTTGTTTGTCTGTGTTTAAATAATCAAGAGCCTCCTCCAGATGTCATTGCCGCACCACCAAGGCACCCTCCCGAGGCCCTGTATATTCATGATCCTCTGTAGGTATAGCCAGCACACACACACCTCTATACTTAATCAGCGACCACTATCCCAACTCATCTCTACCAACACGGGGATATCTGTATTCGTTCACAAGCTCGACAGTTTTTGTTTTCTCCTCTTATCTGCTCAGGAGAGAAGATCCCAGATCCAAGCAGGCACATTCAGAACATCTGCAGGGGAGGGCTGAGCAGTGATGCCGCATGTTTATCAGATAATTAAATTTAAAACCCAGGGGATTCTCTATACAGCAAAAAAAAGGCTGTGTTCTCTTTCTCCCTTTAAAGCTTGTTCATGTGCCCTCCATCAGAAAAATGCAAACAATCAAGCGCGCCAGATCACTCCTGGTAAATTTTTAATTAAAACATCAGGAAACTAAGGGCTGACTTAGCCGGGCCGCAGCTCTTCAGGCTTCATTTTTTTTTTAATTACATATATTTGGGAAAAGTATTAAATCCTTTTTGGGAGGATCCACGTCAACTTGATTGGGGAAAAAACCCTTTAAACCCATGTAAAAATAAAATCAACGTATAATTTTCCCGGGAAAGGGCAACATTTTTCAGTGAGACTAGTAAACAGATAATTTACAATGAGATGATGGAAGATATACTGTAACTTATACAATGAGATGATGGAACATACACTCACCCCCCACTTTTTAAATTTGTACACCATGCTAGAAGGGTTGGACCCCCTTTTGCCTTCAAAAACTGCCTCAATTCTTCGTGGGTAGATTCCCCAATGTTGCAAAACGATCTCAAATTGGTACCAAAGGGGCCCCCCAAAAAGTGCCCAAAAAATATTCCCCACACCAGAACCCCCACCCCCCAGCCAAAACCCCTTGAAAAAAGGCAGGATGGGTCCATGCTTTCAGTTGTTGACGCCAAATTCGACCCTAACCATCCGTGTCGCACAAAATCGAGACTCATCAGACCAGGCAACGTTTTTTTCCAAAACTTCTACTGTCCAATTTCGATGAGCTTTGGGGAATTGGGGCCCCTTTTTCCCGTTCTTTGCTGAAAGGGGTGGCACCCATGTGGTCTTCGCTGCTTACCCCTTGCCCCCAAAATTCCCGTACTGTGCGTTTAGAGATGTCTTCTGCCTACCTTGGGTTTTAACGGGTGGGGTATTTGAGTCACTGTTGCCTTTCTATCAGCTCGAACCAGTCGCCATTCTCCTTTTTACCTCTGGCATCAACAAGGGCATTTTTCCCCCCACGGGGCTGCCGCTCCCTGGATGTCTTTTTTTTTTTTGGGGACCATTGTCTGAAAACCCCTAGAGTTTGGTTGTGTGTAAAATCCCAAGATCACCCCGTTTCTAAAAATACTCAGACCAGCCCTTCGGGCACCAAAAAAACCATCCCACTTTTCAAAGGCACCCCAAAATCCCCTTTTTAAACCCCTTTAATGAAGCTCGGTTTAAATTTGCAGGAGATTCCCCCTTGGGACCAGGGTCTACTGCCTAAATGCACTGAGTTGCCCCCAAATTGTTTGGGGTTTATTAGAATTAATTTTGTTAACGGGGCAGTTTGGACGGGGTTGTACCAAATTAAAGGGGCCCCGGTGAGTGAAAAATTTTTCAATAGATGAGGGGAACATTTAATTTAAAAACAAATGAGTAATCCAATGTATAATTATTCAAAAAAGAAAATTTCAACTTAAAACTTATACATGGGGGACCCTATAATTTTTTAAAAAGAATAATGGAAACAAAACTTATACAATAAATTTATGGAACAAAAAAATTTATGCAATAAATTTAAGGGCCAATTTAAAAACTTATTTTAAATTTGTTTAATGAAAATTTAAAAACTTATACAGGGGAGACCATATAACTTATTCAATGAGACAATGGAACATATAACTTTCGACTGTTGCCAAGTTATTTAAGCTCCATTTTCATTGCAATTTCTGTGTACTTCAGAGGTATACATGTATACATTTTGTGGATATTCCCTATATAGGGCCTAAGGCCCCAAAATTTAAAAACCCATTTGTTTTCTTTTTTCTGCATGTTTGCCTTTCCCTGCAGAAAAAAAACAGTTAAATACACTACTCTTTTGCATTTAAAAAAAAAAGTAATGCATGCATTAGATCAATGTAGTCCTAGAGAGTATGTGTCCTGTTTTTTTTCCACTTGCTTTACTTTTTACACCAAAAATTTCCCCGGGGAAAACAGTGGAATACCCCCTTCAAGAGCTCCCTCTGTTGCTATTCTTGCATTTTGTTATTTTCAGTTAGGTGACACTCCCTTATATAAACCATTCGGAAGCGAACAGTCCAAGTTTGGGTTATGGAGCCCAAAATTTTCCCCCCACCCAACCCCATAAAAAATATAGAATTTTTAAAAGGGGAATTGCCCTCAAAAAAAAAGTAAACATTTCCCCATTTTTATTTTAAAAACCTTTTTTTTGGGAAATTTTTTTTTTTAATTTTTCATATCACTTTTCAATAATTTTTAAATTAATTTTTAAGTTTTGGCCTTTTTAATTTTGGCCCTAGCCTTGTTTGCACTGCTTTAACACAGTCGAGAGATGTTTTAACAGCAGCTTCATGCACATGGGTGACTTAAGACTGACTCATTCCCTTTTCACTTTTTATGGGAGATTTTTCTAGTCATGCTCTTTTACCTGGGAAGAAATCATTTGTGCAGGGGGGTTTGAAAGGGTGAAATGGGGACATCCCCTTCTTGTAAACTTTTTGGATCCTGTTTTTACCCTTTTTCACCCCGGGTTGTCCCCTTTTCCCATTTGACCCTTTTTTGTGCTGATAATGAGCAAACAACTTGAAAATTTTTCCCGTAAAAAAACAGGAAGTGTCGATTATTATTAGGTCTAGTGGGCCAAAGTGAAAACTGCGGGGGACTTAAGAATTATTAAAAAAAATTTTAAAAAGTATATGGAAAATTAAAAAAAAATATATAACCAAAAAAAACTTAAAAAAAAAGTTTGAACATTAAAATTTGAGTTAAACATTAAGTCATTTTTGATGACACATTCCCTTTAATATTCTTTGATGGTTCTAGACCTTATCTTCTCCAATTATACCTACAGTTGTTTTCCCGGGGGCCTTTTAGTAGAAATTTGGAGCAAGTAGGGACTGTCCCGTTTGAAGTTTGGGGTTTTTGGGGAGGTGCCAATGGTTGGGCTTTTAAAAAAAGGGGGGATATACCCTAAAAGATGAACCATGGGACCTGCTATAGGGGCAAATTTTTGAGAAAGGGAAATTTTTGCGCCCAAATTCTTTTCCAGGAGGGAAAAAAAATTTTCTTGCAAAAAGTTTTGGGCCCAAAGGTCATGGGAAAAAGGTTTTTCAACCCAAATTTTAAAAAACCAAACAAGAGTATTTTGGTTTAACTAGACTTTTGGGAAATAAGACCCTTTTTTTCTATGTTTCACAAATAATAGGGATCTTGATAAACTTTCTGCCCCCCAAACCACATTTTAAAAAAAGTTTAAAAAATAAAAGGGACAAAAAAAAAAAAAACACAATAATTTATTAAAAAAAATTTTGAAAAAATAAAAATTGGAAAAAAAAAACAACTCTTTTTTTATTTGCGGGTCTTAACTTTTGTGAGTGACACAGGGGCACCCAAAAAATATCACAACTCATGCAATTAAAAACAACCGTATCAATAGAGATTTCCCGGGGGCATCGGTGGGCACTGGTCATGAAAAGGGGGTTTGGGTAAAGGTGGTGGTAAAAAGAAGCATCTGTTTGGACCTTGGGGGCTGCACATTGGGGGTTTTTTTTCCCCCCTTGTGAGGTGAGTTTGGGGTAATTTCTCTTTGGTTTTTAATAAATTTTTTATAAAAGTTTGTTTTTGTTTGAAAAATGGGTCACTGATTTCAACAGTTTAAAACCATACCAAAGGGGGGGTCTCTGACTGAAAGGGGCCCTGTGTTTCGGGGAAAGGGAGAGGCTACCCCTTGGGAGGGAAAAATTAAGATGCAAACAACGTCCCCCCCAAAAAGTTTTTTCCCCAAAAAAAAAACAAGTAAGCCAAGTTTAAAAAATTTTTTAAAAAAATTTTAGGATCTGTGGGCACATTTTATCACTTTTCCTTGTAGAAATAAAAGAAGCTGGTTAAAGGGCCCCCTCTTATTTGGGGCCTCCATGGTGGCGCTGTTTTTTAAAAATTTTTTCCAATTTTTGGGGGGGGGGGGCCCCATTCCCAAATGTGACATGATTTTCCATCATGTAGCCCGTATAAGGGGTTTTTTTTTATTTTTTTTTTTTTTATTTTTTTCAGGGGCAAGTTGACTTTTTTTAACGTTTTGGGGTTTTTAAAAATTTTGGGTTTCATATGTTTTTTATAAAATTTTTATATATTTTGGGGGAAATATGGAAAGAGCAACAGCTCCCTCAAATTTTTTTTGGGTTTTTTAATTTTTTTTGTCGTTTGGTTAATTTTTTTGTTTTTGTGGTAATTTTATTCTTTGGGTCAGTTTTATGATGGAGATACCAAATTTTTATTTTCCGTTTTAAAATTTTTTTTTTTGTTTTTCTACAACCTTTTTTGGGAAAAAATTTGGGGGAAAAACCCCCCTGATCCCTATATAAAAGGGAAAGACAAAAACTGCTTATGTGATTTTCATGAAGTTTTATTTTTAAAAGGGGGAGTCTTTTTCTATTGATTTTTCACAAAAATTTCCTAGGGGGATTATTTCCTATGTTTTACATTTAAAATAAAACATTTAATTTGTATGTTATAAAAGTTTTATTTTTTGGTAAGTGACCATAAGGGATTTTTTTTTATGGGAAAGGGAAAGTTAGGGCCTTTTCTAGGGTTTTTCCTTTGGAAAGGTTTGGGCCGTTCTTTTTTAGGGCGGGTGACCCGGCCATTTTTTTAAGGTTGTTCTAGGGATTAGATAAGGGGTTAAATATTTAGATTTATTAGGGGACGTTGTTGGGTTTTTTAGGGAAAATTTTTTTTGGGAATATTTTAATAGGATAAACAAAAAAAAGGTTTTTAAAAAATTTTTTTTTTTTTTGAGTTAGGGGTTTTTTTGATAGAATTTTTTGTGATAAGTTTTTAAACACGAAACCCCTTAGAGGGTTTAAAAATTTTTTATTTTTTTTTTGAAATTTTTTAATTCAAAAAAAATTTTTTTAAATTTTTTGGGCTCTGCTTAAGATAAGAATAATCTTCATTAAATTGCTTGGTCCAGCTGAGAAAAAAAATCTGAAGTGGGGCTAGGATGAAAAAAATGCTCCCCTCATTAGCATTGTATGCCTTCCATGCCTCCTTTTTTAGCAGCACCCTTGTACCTCAGCAGAGAAAATTTCATCTTAAATGGGGTCATGTTGGGAAAAAAGAAGCTCACTGTCCCCCGCCACAAGCCCCCATCAAGCTCCCCGGGAAACTGGGAACCCCTTCACTTCTGGGATTAAAAAAATTTAGAGGCTCTTTTCTCCGTTTTACTAACCAAAGGAGTGCGAGTCTCTTTTTGTGTGTCGAAAAAAAGAAAACCCGGGAGTGAAGGGGACGGGGCCCTGGAAGGCTAGTGGGGGCCGGGCGACGGGGGAACAGCTAGGTAAACATAACTTTTATTTTCCTTTTTTTTTCCCCCCCACCCCCGGCTCCATTTTAGATTATTTCTCCACTAGACAAGCCCTTTTTTTTATTGTGTACTAAGGGTTTTTCCAATTTCCCCTTAAAGGCCCAAAAGATCAGGGAATCGGGTTTCGGGTGCGACCAAACCCCCAAAACCCCCCCACATCCCAAATAAAGAGACGACACACAAAGAATCTGGAGTAAAAAGGCCACAGTATCTATCGTGGGTCACACTTAAATGACAAGGTTTTTCATAATGAAAAAACAACTGTAATCCCCCAAAAAAAAAGGGTAAAAATAGGGGAAAGGGAAACCCAAAAGGAAAATTGAAATTCCCTATTAAAAAACAAAAACCCCAAAAAAAAATAAAAAAAAAAAAAAAAAAAAAACCAAAAAAAAAAAGTTAAAAAAAAATCCCTTTGTGGGGCTAAATGTCAAAGTAAAAAATAAAAAAAAGTGAAAAGTATAAAACAAAAATGAAATTAATTAAAAAAATAGGAAAAATTTTAAACACCCCCCCCATTTTCCATATGAAAAAGATAAACAAATTGGTATCGCCGCGTTCATAAATGTCGGATCTAATACAGTATCATATTATTTATTCTGCACAATGAATTCCATAAAAAAGGCATAATGCAAGACAAAGGAAAAACTAAAAGGTTATTGGTCTCCAAAAATGGTCATGCAGAGATTTTTTTGCTTTAAAAAAAAAGATTTTTTTATATTTTTAAAAGTAGTAAAACATAAAAAAAACAAAAACTATGGACAACATGTGTGACACCTGGTGCCGATACGCCAGTTTTAAATTGCTTTAGAGGAGTATAGAAGGCGCCAGTATGATTGAAAGTGTCTTGCAGCACTTCATACAGGTGTCCCATTCTACGGCAAAAAAGGTCTCAGCCACGACACTTAATGTAATTGGTATGGATTTGTACGGCAGGTAAACTATGGCACATTCATACCTTTTGTGCCAAACTTTGTTGTAATCGTACTACAGGCAGCCCCCGGGTTATGAACGGGATAGGGACTGTTGGTTTGTTCTTAAAGGGGTTGTCTCACTACATTGATTCATCCTACCTCAGTTCTCTTTTCTTGGTTTCAGTTTGAATTCGGGGGCATGTTTACTGGCTTCTACTAGGCTGCAGTAGAAGCCAGGTCTGTAGCTATAGCAACCAGTGCTGGCAGCCTGTCAGGATAGATCAAACAGGTCTGTAGCTATAGCGACCTGAGTAGCTGATGCAGCCCATACAAGAGGGGATATCTCTGAATAGGTAGGAAAACTGTTATGGACACATATTGCAAAGTGACTTGTTTTTGCAATATCTTTAACATAAAAAGCAGCAATCCTTGTAGTGAGACAACCCCTTTAAGTTGAATTTGTATGCAAGTCAGAACTGGTATATTTATTAAAATAGCACAAAGGTGTTTTTTTTTAGTTTTGGATAGCACCGGGAAGGGTTTTTACATTTGTTTTGCTGTCTGTGCCCCTATTAAGAAGTTATCACCTCATTTTCACCCCATGTGCTGCTGTGGCGTGCTGGAACTTGTCGTTCCACAGCCACTATCTGCTGTGGAACATGGAAATACAAGTGCCAGCACGCCCCATAAGTCTCTATTTGTAAATAGGGGACAGATGTAAGTTGGAACGTTGTAAGTCGAGGACTGCCTGTATTCTGGCGCGACAACCCCACCACACACTTGGCGCGTTCAGTAGTGATGTGTCTGGCACAGGTTACGCCAAGTTTGAGCATACAACTGTTCATACATCTATAGGGCTACAACAGGTTTTTGGCTGCAAAGCACACCAGAAGACTGCCGCAGCCCTGTTCATACATGTCGCCCTATATGTATATTAGATATTGGCGGGATCATACTGACCAGCAGAATCCAGCTAGCACGCCATTTATGCCGAACAGTGAACGTCATAAAAACGGACCCCCCAAAAAATGACACAATATTTTTCACATTTCACCCCACAAGGAATTTTTGGGGGGTTTCCCAGTACTTTATGTGGTATAGTCAATGATACCATTAAAAAGTGCATCTTGTCCCACAACAAAACAATCCCTCATATGCCTTTGTAGACAGAAAAATAAAAAAGTTATGGCTTATATGGAAGCAGGGAGGAAAAAGAGAAAAGCAAAAATAGCTGCGACCTTAAGGAGTTAAAGGGGTTGTCTCACTACATTGATTCATCTGACCTCAGTCCTGTTTTCTTGTTATCATTTTGAATTCAGCGGAGTGTTTACTGGCTTCCACTAGGCTGCAGTAGAAGCCAGGTCTGTGGCTATAGCAACCAGTGCTGGCAGCCTATCAGGAGAGACCGAACAGGTTTGTAGCTTTAGCAACCAGTGCTGACAGCCTATCAGAGAATTGAAACAGGTCTGTATCTATAGCAACCAGTGCTTTGGGAGACGTGTCATGAGAGATTGAACAGGTCTGTAAACTATAGTGACCTGAGGAGCTATGCAGCCCATACCAAAAAGGGGGTAACTCAGAAAAGGGGAGGGGCAAAGGTTAATGGACAACCCTATTTTCAAAAAATGACTTGTTTTTTTCAAAATTTTTTAACATTAAAAAAGCAGCAAAACCCTTTTAGTGGGGGACAACCCCTTTTTAAAAACCCCTTCCCCCCTCCCATCAGTGGGTTTCTGGTATCTGCAAAAATTTCAAGGGATTCCCCTCATTTTTTCTCTCAAATTTATCTGAAGAAAAAATTTTTAACCCCTTTTTTTTAAAGGTTTCCCCCCCCTGTGAGGGGTTTTGGTTTTGAATTTATCCAGTGTCACCTCTGTGATTTTGTGTGGGGTTTATAGGTCTGGGGGGTTTCCCTCATTTTCCCCAAAAGTTTTGTAGTAAAAAAAATAGGGTAAAATCTTTGTGTTGGTTAAAAAAAAGGGGGGCAGTTTTTGTTATATTACTTGTTCCACACGGTGAAGTGGATTATGTAGGTTGTTTAAGAGGAAAAAGCTCGTCCCTCCCCCCCCTTATTTGGGGAGCCAGGAGCCCGGGGCTGGTTGGGGACTGGCCGGGCCTCAAACGCTGGGGGGCCCGGGGCGGGGTCTCTCTTTAGGTCAGCTCGTCCTCAGGAGCACCCCCACACAAAAAAAAAAAAAAGGGCCTTCTTTCAGAAACGAAATAAAAACGAAAGTAAAAAAAGACAAAAATTAGATGAACAGAATCTGTTTCTTTCCCCTTAATTCCTCTTTCCCCCCTACATCCCTTTTTGCCCCCCTCTCTCCTCTAGTCCTCGCTCTACATCCCTTGTGCTGCCCCTCTCTCCTCTCTATTCCTCGCTCTACACCCCTTGTGCTGCCCCTCTCTCCACTAGTCCTCTCTCTATATCCCTTGTGCTGCCCCTCTCTCCTCTCTACATCCCTTGTGCTGCCCCTCTCTCCTCTCTAGTCCTCTCTCTACATCCCTTGTGCTGCCCCTCTCTCCTCTCTATTCCTCTCTCTACATCCCTTGTGCTGCCCCTCTCTCCTCTCTAGTCCTCTCTCTACATCCCTTGTGCTGCCCCTCTCTCCTCTATTCCTCTCTCTAAAATCCCCTTTTGCTTCCCCCCCTCTCCCCTAGTCCCGCTCTACATCCCCCTTTGCCCCTCTCTCCTCTCTAGTCCTCTCTCTACACCCCTTTCTGTCCTCCCCTAGTCCTCTCCATATCCCTTGTGCTTTCCCCCCTTCCCCCTTTGTCCTCTCTCTACATCCCTTGTGCTGCCCTCTCTCCTCTCTATTCCTCGCTCTACATCCCTTGTGCTGTCCCCTCTATTCCTCGCACTACATCCCTTGTGCTGCCCTCTCTCCTCTCTAGTCCTCGCTCTACATCCCTTGTGCTGCCCCTCTCTCCTCTAGTCCTCTCTCTACATCCCTTGTGCTGCCCCTCTCTCCTCTCTAGTCCTCTCTCTACATCCCTTGTGCTGCCCCTCTCTCCTCTAGTCCTCTCTCTACATCCCTTGTGCTGCCCCTCTCTCCTCTCTATTCCTCTATCTACACCCCTTGTGCTGTCCCCTCTAGTCCTCTCTCTATATCCCTTGTGCTCCCCCTCTCCTCTCTATTCCTCTCTCTATATCCCTTGTGCTGCCCCTCTCTCCTCTCTATTCCTCTCTCTACATCCCTTGTGCTTCCACTCTCCTCTCTATTCCTCTCTCTACATCCCTTGTGCTGCCCCTCTCTCCTCTCTAGTCCTCTCTCTACATCCCTTGTGCTGCCCCTCTCTCCTCTCTTTCCCCTATTTCATCCCTTTTGCTGCCCCTCTCTCCTCTCTAGTCCTCTCTCTACATCCCTTTGCGCCCCTCTTCCTCTCTAGTCCTCTCTCTACATCCCTTGCTCCCCTCTCCCCTCTATTCCTCTCTCTACATCCCGTGTGCTGCCCCTCTCTCCTCTCTAGTCCTCTCTCTACATCCCTTGTGCTGCCCCTCTCTCCTCTCTAGTCCTCTCTCTACATCCCTTGTGCTGCCCCTCTCTAGTCCTCTCTCTACATCCCTTGTGCTGCCCCTCTCTCCTCTCTAGTCCTCTCTCTACATCCCTTGTGCTGCCCCTCTCTCCTCTCTAGTCCTCTCTCTACATCCCTTGTGCTGCCCTCTCTCCTCTCTATTCCTCTCTCTACATCCCTTGTGCTGCCCCTCTCTCCTCTCTAGTCCTCTATCTACATCCCTTGTGCTGCCCCTCTCTCCTCTCTATTCCTCTATCTACATCCCTTGTGCTGCCCCTCTCTCCTCTCTAGTCCTCTCTCTACATCCCTTGTGCTGCCCCTCTCTCCTCTCTAGTCCTCTCTCTATATCCCTTGTCTTTCCCCCCCTCCCTTTTAGTCCTCTCTCTTACCCTTGTCTGCCCCCCTTCCTTCTAGTCCCCTCCTAATCCCTTGTGTTCCCCTCCCTCCCTCTATCCCTCTCAAAAACCCTTTGTGTTGCCCCTCTCTCCTCTCTAGTCCTCTCTCTACATCCCTTGTGCTCCCCCTCTCCCTCAGTCCCCCCTCTAATCCTTTCTTCCCTTTTTCCTCTTTTCCTCTCTCTACATCCCTTGTGCTGCCCCTCTCTCCTCTCTATTCCTCGCTCTACATCCCTTGTGCTTCCCCTCTCTCCTCTCTATTCCTCGCTCTACATCCCTTGTGCTGCCCCTCTCTCCTCTCTATTCCTCTCTCTACATCCCTTGTGCTGCCCCTCTCTCCTCTCTATTCCTCGCTCTACATCCCTTGTGCTGCCCCCCTTTTTCCTCTTGTCCTCTCTCTTATCCTGTGCTGCCCCTTCTCCTCTCTACCTTTCCTATACCCTTGTGCTTCCCCCTCTTCCTCTCTAGTCCTCCTCTACATCCCCTTTTGCTGCCCCTCCTCCTCTCTATCCTGCCCCCTACATCCCCTTTTGGGTGCCCTCTCTCCCCTCTAGTCCTCTCTCTACATCCCTTGTGCTGCCCCTCTCTCCTCTAGTCCTCTCTCTACATCCCTTGTGCTGCCCCTCTCTCCTCTCTATTCCTCGCTCTACATCCCTTGTGCTTCCCCTCTCTCCTCTCTATTCCCGCTCTTTAAACACCCCCCCCTTTCGCCCTCTTCCCCCTTAGCCTCTCTCTACATCCCTTTTGCTGCCCCTCTCTCCCTTATTCCTCCCCTACTCCCTGTGCTTCCCCCCCTCCCTCTTATCCCCCGCTCTAAAACCCCCTTGTGCTGCCCCTCTCTCCTCTCTATTCCTCTCTCTACATCCCTTGTGCTGCCCCTCTCTCCTCTCTAGTCCTCTCTCTACATCCCTTGTGCTGCCCCTCTCTCCTCTCTATTCCTCGCTCTACATCCCTTGTGCTGCCCCTCTCTCCTCTCTAGTCCTCTATCTACATCCCTTGTGCTGCCCCTCTCTCCTCTCTAGTCCTCTATCTACATCCCTTGTGCTGCCCCTCTCTCCTCTCTAGTCCTCTCTCTACATCCCTTGTGCTGCCCCTCTATTCCTCTATTCCCCTCACATCCCTTTTACGCCCTTCCCTTTTTCTCAAATCCCTTGTGCTGCCCCTCTCCCTATATCCTTACTACTGACCCTGTTTCCCTCCTCTCTGTCTCTTTCTTCTCTGCCAATGGTTCAACTCTTTTACTCTTCTTTCCTTCTCTGTCTCTTCTTCTCTCTGTCACCATCCATCTCACAGACCCTCTCTATTTCCTCTGTTTGTTTGCTTCTTTCTTTCTCTCATCTGTGCTTTCTCTCTTTTCTTAACCTTTTATCTATCTTACTTTCACCTCTTTCTTCCCCATCTTTCTCTTTCCCATTGTCCCTTTCCATCTCTTTATTGTTCCCTTTACTTTCCATCTCTCCTTCTTCGCTGTCTCTTCCTCAGTCTCTCCCTCACTCTCCCTAACATGTACTGCCCTTTCTCCTCACTCCCTCTCTTTCCTTTCTCTTCCTCTCTCCCTTTGTTTATATCCTTACTGCCACTTTCTCTCCTTCCTCCCTCTTTCTCTCTTTTCTCTTACTTTCCCTTTCTACATCCCACTTACTGTCCCTCTCTACATGCTGCCCCTCTCTCTTCTCCCTTTTTCTTTTCTCTTTCTTCTCTAATCCTCAATCCCCCTCTCTACATGTCATGTATTGATCCCTCTTTATCATCTTTTCCTCTTTTCTCCTCTCCCTCTCTGTCTCTTTATACTCCTTTTACTGCCCCTCTCTTTTACTCTCTACGTTCTTTCTCTCCCAATCTTTCCATCTCTCTTCTCTCTCTCTCCTCTCTTTCTCGCCCCTTTACCCTCCTTATATACATGTGTTGCTATTGGAGCACATTTAACACCCTCATATTTAGCTCTGCTTAGCAGTTTTCCTATGTAGTTTGTACTATATCTCATAAACCTGGGACCTAAATGCCCCCTCCTCTCCTGCTCTACTTGCAAGAACACCTGAGGAGCGCTGCTCAGGAGTACCTGTGCAAAAACAAATGCTGACCATTGCACTGTGCACTTAAAGCAGTAAAAGATCTGTTAGAGCCCATTTACACGGCAACTGACAATACCGATTGGTTTATCGGACCGCTATTTGTCTGGTTTTTGTGCCGCACACGGCCGAGGGGGGCGGCTTTTCTCCGCGATGAGCCCTTCCCATTCACATGCACATATTCCGACGGAAAGCCAGACGGAGGAATGTGCAGGTACAATGTTTTTCTGGTGGCCGGCGGTTTGAAAAACCGCCAGGCAGAAAACCCGTGCAGTGGGGAATGCGGCGCGGGTTTTCCAAAGGAGCCCCTTGTGCGCGTTTTAGGACAGTTTTTGAGATTGTTTGGAAATCCGCAAACCATCTGAAAAACTGGCCGCAAACCCGTACCGTGGGGACATGGCCTTAAGGTGCGTTCACACGGCGTTTTTGGACGAGGTTTTGGACGAGGTTTTTGGAGTGTTTCCTCGCCCAAAACGCTTCCAAAACGCCCCCAGTTCATTTAATTGATTCCTATGTAAAACCTTGTTGTAGTTCACACGACGAGGTTTTTACACGCTTCTTTGGAAGCAATGAAAAAGAAGTGTCACGTCAATTCTTGAAGTGCGTTGTAGGCGCGGTTTTTGTACTGACTATTCATCTCGTCTGAAGAAGCGTGTTTCAGTCGAGGTTTTGATGGGGTTTGGACGAGGTCTTGGGCGAGGAAACGCTCCGAAAACCTCGTCCAAAACTTCGTCCAAAAACGCTGTGTGAACATGCCCTTAGTCAGTGTTCAGTTGGGACCCCAGCAGTTGGTCCCCCATCAATAGTGAGGTTGTAGCACATGTGCCAGACTCAGCAGGTGGAGCACCTCCATAGACATGCTTGTATAACAATTTGGAACAAAATACCGGATGTTCAGGCCTGAACTACTTTTTTCCTAGTCACGTCCGGTTTGAGGAATTCCAGTTTTTACATTGCCCTCCCCCCACCTCGGTGCTACAAATCCATCGACTTCTGTGGACCAATATGTGGTGCAGAAGTTGCAGTGCGGCGCAGCTCGTCGCCCCTCGTTGGATGACGCTTGTAGCTACCATGTTCCCTCGGAATATTTTAAAAGCCCGGTAAACCAGTTGCCTTCAGCTACTGCTAATCTGTTGGAGCCATTGGTGGTTGCTCCCCCCCCCCCTTCCCCTCGGCGCCCAATTCACTTTAGTTCACCCGAGGTTAACTTTTCCATTCAAATATCCTGAAAATCTGTAATTGTCAGGAAGTGACCGCGGCGGTGGCCGGGGAATGACAACAGGTTTCAGTCTTGTCACGACCTATATGTAACAATGGGGCCCAAATAGGACATGAAGACTCCTTTCTCTCCAGCATCTGCATCTGTTTCCGGCTTTACAAGTCTCTTATCAGGGCTCGGAGGCTCCTCTTCCTGAGGGTAAATAGAGGAAAGTGCTCGCAGATTGTTCTTCTGCGTCCTGTCACATGCGCTCAGCGCCGAGGATTGTGGATGGGACCCGTGACCGGGGAAGTGTGACATCTAGAAGGCTCTCATCTGGGGTGTGGCCACCAGAGCTGACCTACACATTGTCCGGTGAGGTCTGAAGGGTCCCACCAAGGGGGCTGTCATTTTGACTGGATAAACATCAGTGCATGATGAAATCTGGGGCAGAAGCTCTGCAGAGGCTTCTTATAGGCAGCGACGGCAGCATTGACTTCTGATTTGTTCAATTTATTAGGAAGGAAAAGCTGTGGTAGCAGATCGGTAACTTCTATGAGGAGCAGATATGAAGTCAACAGTACAGAAGTGTCCTAACTGCTGCAGAACCTCATAATACACATCAGCTGCTGCAGAACTTCATCATAAAAAACAGCTGCTGCAGAGCCTCATCATACAACTCAGCTGCTGCAGAGCCCCATCATACACCTCAGCTGCTGCAGAACCTCATCATACACCTCAGCTGCTGCAGAGCCTCATGATACACCTCAGCTGCTGCAGAACCTCATCATACACCTCAGCTGCTGCAGAGCCTCATGATACACCTCAGCTGCTGCAGAACCTCATCATACACCTCAGCTGCTGCAGAGCCTCATCATAAACCTCAGCTGCTGCAGAGCCCCATCATACACCTCAGCTGCTGCAGAACCTCATCATACACCTCAGCTGCTGCAGAGCCTCATCCCTACAACTCAGCTGCTGCAGAACCTCATCATATACACCTCAGCTGCTGCAGAAACTCATCATACACCTCAGCTGCTGCAGAGCCTCATCATACACCTCAGCTGCTGCAGAGCCCCATCATACACCTCAACTGCTGCAGAACCTCATACACCTCAGCTGCTGCAGAGCCTCATCATACACCTCAGCTGTAGCAGAGCCACATAATACATCTCACTGCTGAAAAACCTCATCATATTCACACAGCTGCTGCAGAACCTCATCATACACCTCAGCTGCTGCAGAACTTCATCATATACACCTCAGCTGCTGCAGAACCTCATCATACACCTCAGCTGCTGCAGAACATCCTAATACACCTCAGCTGCTGCATAACCTCATAATACACCTCAGCTGCTGCAGAGCCTGATTATACACCTCAGCTGCTGCAGAGCCTCATCATACACCTCAGCTGCTGCAGAACCTCACAATACACCTCAGCTGCTGCAGAACCTCATAATACACCTCAGCTGCTGCACAACCTCATAATACATGTCAGCTGCTGCAGAACCTCTCATACACCCAGCCTGCTGCAGAACCTCATCATACACCTCAGCTGCTGCAGAACCTCATCATACACCTCAGCTTCTGCAGAACCTCATCATACACCACAGCTGCTGCAGAACCACATAATACACCTCAGCTGCTGCAGAACCTCATCATACATCTCAGCTGCTGCAGAACCTCATCATACACCTCAGCTGCTGCAAAGCCTCAAAAAAAAACCTCAGCTGCTGCAGAACCTCATCGTATACCTCAGCTGCTGCAGAATATTATAATACAACTCTGCTGCTGCAGAACCTCATTATACACCTCAGCTGCTGCAGAACCTCATAATACACCTCAGCTGCTGCAGAACCTCATCATATACCTCAGCTGCCGCAGAACATCATAATACACTTCAGCTGCTGCAGAACCTCATAATACACCTCAGCTGCTGCAGAACCTCATCATACACCTCAGATGCTGCAGAACATTATAATACACTTCAATTGCTGCAGAATATCCTAGTACACCTCAGCCGCTGCAGAACCTCATAATACACCTCAGCTGCTGTAGAACCTCATCATACACCTCAGCTGCTGCAGAACCTCATAATACACCTCAGCTGCTGCAGAACCTCCTCATACACCTCAGCTGCTGCAGAACATCATAATACACCTCATAGTACACCGCAGCTGCTGCAGAACCTCCTCATACACCTCAGCTGCTGCAGAACCTCATCATACACCTCAGCTGCTGCAGAACCTCATAGTACACCGCAGCTGCTGCAGAACCTCATCAGACACCTCAGCTTCTGCAGAACCTCATCATACACCTCAGCTGCTGCAGAGCCTGATCATACACCTCATCTGCCATACTTGCTGGATCATCGTTTTGTTGTACCAATATTGCAATACCGTAGTTCAGCTTTCCTCAGACTACATCTCCTCAGCCACGAGTCTCCAGAAGAGCTGACAATCTATTTTTGCTTTCTGTTTAATGCCGTTATTTTTCTACTTTGGCGTCAGATGGAATTTAAATCACTTTTGAGGGTGGATGTTGGGCGCACAGGTCAATGTCATTACCAGCGCCATAAATCACTGACGTGACATAGTTTCCAATAGGAGACCATGTGAGCCTGGGCGCTGTGAAGGTCCCTCTCCCTGTAACCAGCACAACTATAAAGGGGGGTCCCCGTGGCTGCAGTTTGTGGTTTGACATGGCTAATTGGTTTTGGCATGCCTGCCCCAGGAAACCTCATCCATCACTGGGGAACAGGAAGCTAGCAGAAGTCAGGGGAAACATTCAGGACTTTTGCTACACTGCTATGCACCTCTCCCCGAACGGAGAGCCTCCTCTAGGCTTACCTGCCCCGTCCAGTACCCATCATCTGAGCCCCTTCTAGTGCCTTCTGTTTAGACAACGGTGGATTCTCGTTTCTAAAGCTGTGTATACTTTTGCGACCAATTTTTATTTCTCCAGTCTATCTGATACTGAAAATACAGCTGCTTTACAAATAATTTGGAAGGTTGCGTCCACAGATCCTATGCAGAACTATGGGCGAGATGTCCGAAAATTGGCAGTGCTACGTCAGTTTTTAGGCGCATTAAATAAGTGTAAAGTGCGGCAGAAGGTCCGACCCTATCAAAAACCTGGCGTCAGGTATACCCTGCATAGTAAATGTGATGCGTCTAAATATGATGCGCTGTGCGCCTCCATAACGTAATGCGCCTATTGAGGAGCATAGCACATCATTACAAGTGTATATGTTTTTAGGCACATAGCTCATCATTACAAGTGTATATGTGTTAGGCACATAGCTCATCATTACAAGTGTATATGTGTTAGGCACATAATCATCATTACAAGTGTATATGTGTTAGGCACATAGCACATCATTACAAGTGTATATGTGTTAGGCGCATAAGCTCATCATTACAAGTGTATATGTGTTAGGCACATAGCTCATCTTTTACAAGTGTATATGTGTTAGGCACATACTATCATTTACAAGTGTATATGTGTTAGGCACATAGCTCATCATTACAAGTGTATAGTGTTAGGCACTTACACATCATTACAAGTGTATATGTGTTAGGCGCATAGCTCATCATTAACAAGTGTATATGTGTTGGGCCCACATAGCTCATCATTACAAGGGGAAATATGTGTTAGGCACATAGCACATCATTACAAGTGTATATGTGTTAGGCACATTGCACATCATTACAAGTGTATATGTGTTAGGCACAGTGCACATCATTACAAGTGTATATGTGTTAGGCACATAGCTCATCATTACAAGTGTATATGTGTTAGGCACATAGCTCATCATTACAAGTGTATATGTGTTAGGCACATTGCTCATCATTACAAGTGTATATGTGTTAGGCACATATCACTTCATTACAAGTTTCTATGTGTTAGGCCATAGCTCATCATTACATGTGTATATGTGTTAGGCACATACTCTATTAAAAGTGTATATGTGTAGGCACATAGCTCATTCATTCCCAGTGTATATGTGTTAGGCACATAGCTTACCCATTACAAGTGAATGTGTTAGGCACCATAGCACATCATTACAAGTGTATATGTGTTAGGAGCATAGGCTCAATTCAAGTGTATATTGTGTTAGGCACATAGCTCACTCAATACAAGTGTATATGTGTTAGGCACATAGCTCATCATTACAAGTGTATATCTGTTAGGCACCCTGGCTCTCATTACAAGTGTATATGCTGTTAGGCACAACACATCATTACAAGGGGTATATGTGTTAGGACAAGCTCATCATTACCCAAGTGTATATGTGTTAGCACATAAGCTCATATTACAAGTTATATGTTTTGGCAATTAGCTCCACATTACAAGTGTATATGTGTTAAGGCACATAGCTTCGATCATTACAATTTGTATATGTGTAGGCACATAGCTCACATTAAAAAGTGTATATGTGTTAGGCGCATAGCTCATCATTACAAGTGTATATGTGTTAGGCACATAGCACATCATTACAAGTGTATATGTGTTAGGCGCATTACAAGTATGTGTTAGGCGCATTTCATATACTTGTAATGAGAAGCTAGGCGCCTCCGTGCGCGATGTGCCTCGATCGGAGCATTACATACTCCACCAATGAAATGTTTTATGCTGCAATTAGTGCAAATCGCGGCACATAGCATATCATTAGAAGCGTATGTAATGTCCCTATAGAGGCACATCGCGCACGAGGCGCATAGCTTATCATTACAAGTATTTGAAATGCACCTAACCCCATACTTAAATGCACTTTAAAACATATACATTGTAATGAATGTGTATGTGCCTAACACATATACATACGTAATGATGAGCTATGTGCCTAACACATATACACTTGTAATGATGAGCTATGCGCCTAACACATATACACTTGTAATGATGAGCTATGTGCCTAACACATATACACTTGTAATGATGAGCTATGTGCCTAACACATATACACTTGTAATGATGTGCTGTGGCCTCAATAGGCGCATTTCGTTATGGAGGAGCACAGCGCATCATATTTAGGCGCATTACACTGTGTCAGTCCCGGCGCATATACTGCGCCTAGTTTTGGTGTACGACAGTTCATTAACATCCAAAATATGGCGTCAAAAGCGGTTTTAGCGTGATATAGACAAAAAAACTGCCGTTGGCGCGTTGGGAAATGTCGCACTATGTGTCCATTGTAACAGACTACAAACAAACACTGTGTCGTCTAATCCCGCAGTCATACCCCCTCCCCTGTTTTTTTTTTACTTACCTCTAAAAATTTGCATTCCTCCTTGTAATATTGGTATATACACAGTCATGTCACATTATTATGACCAGCTAATGTCCTGAGTAACATCATGTGCAGCTAGACAGACTGGGGGTGACTCACCGTCATGGTGCCTCTCCCTAAAGAGATACCTCATCCCTTCTAAGCCACACTCACCTCTCACCCAGCCAGTCAGTAAGTTCTGCTCTGCACTGATGAGGGGCAAACACCCCGAAACATCTGTCTGTAGATGAATTTCACTGGCTGAGTTTCAATCCTTTTCACATTGCAAGATTTAGGGCGACATGTCCCATTAGGGCTGTGCCATTTTTTTCGGGTGTATTTTGCGGCAAAAAAACTGTTGACGCCCTATTCTCTATATAAATGAACTATAGTACACCAAAAGTAGGCGCATTATACGTCAGATACAACACATGTGAATGTGCCTAAAGTAAGCGCATCAAATATGCAGCAATGATATGCTCTGTGCCTACATTATGCTATGCGCCTAGATTAGTTGCATCAATTATACTATGCAAGGTAGACAAGACGCCAGATTTTTGACACATTCTTTCATTCAGGCGCACTATACACTCATTGAATGCACCTTAAAACTGGCGGCGCCTCTTCTCTGACATGTCACCCTTAGTCACTTGTGAATTGAGGATTGCTACATCCAATAGATGGCTCTGGTGAGCTCTTCAGATCCTTCCCAAAATCCTTTGTTCTACAGGTATCTGGAGCTGACTGCATCACACAGCTGCTGGATGGTCCATAAAGCCAACCCCACCATCCAGGGGCCCCACACATGCTCAGTTGGATTCAGGGGAATTAGGGGCCAGGGTAGTATTGGAAGTCTTGGTCCTGCTCTTCCAACCAATGTTGGACATTTCTAGCCCTGTGACATCTCACATGGTTTTGCTGGAAGATCCCAGGGAAGACAATCATCATGTATGGGTGTCAGTGATCTACATGGATTCTAACCCAGAATGGTTCAGAGCGCCTTCCACATGGATGAGTAGCTCAGAGAATGCCTGAAAAGTCCCAGACCATAACACTGACACTTGTGTGGACTTTTAGTTGTGTGGACAGTTATACACCATTAGTTGCTCCACTGAAACTTAAATCTATTCTAAAAGGTTTCTGGGTAATGAGTTAGGACTCTGCAGCGCCACCTGTTGGATGTAGCATTCCTCAGTTCACATCCGACTCACTGAGCCTTCAATGTAAATGGGATTAGAGCCAACCAAATATTTCAGTGCTATGATTGTACCGTATTTGCGGGGTGTATTTTGTCCGTACTGCAGTGCATTTATGCCCGAGGTATGCCCAACTATACATTGTGTGAACATACCCTAAAAGCGCCGTAATATGCCCCGAAGTACAGACTGGAACTACGGTAATCATAGCTCTTATAAAGTCTTAACCAACGCGTTTTGCGCGCCGAGTGAAAGAAGTGACATGTCACTTCTTCCTGGCGCTTATGGGGATAATGAAAGTGAATGGGACCTCCCCCCAGCGCTTTCGAATTACGCGTTGGCTAGCACGCACTTCTAAAACACCGCGAACAGGTACGCAACACAAGATGTCGGTTGAACATACCCTAAGGGCGCTTCAATATTCCTCAAAGTACGGGCTGTAACTACGGTAAGCATAGCTCTCATAGAGAGCTAGGATCACCCTCTGTCTTTCCAACGCGTTCTGCGTGCCGGATGACCGAAGGGACATATCACTTCTCCCTGGCGCTTATGGGGATAAGGAAAGTGAATGGGACTTCCCCTCAGCGCTTTAGAATTACGCGTTGGTTAGCGCGTACTTCTAAAAGACCCGGCGTCTTGCCGCGCGAACAGGTGCGCACCACAAGACGCCGTGTGAACATACCCTAAGGGTGCTGCGATACAGACTGTAACTACGGTAAGCATAGCTCTCATAGAGAGCTAGGATTACCCTCCGTCTTCACCAATGCGTTCTGTGCGCCGGGTGAACGAAGTGACATATCACTTCTTCCTGGCGCTTATAAGGGATAATGAAAGTGAATGGGACCTCCCCTCAGCGCTTTAGAAGTATGCATTGGCTAGTGCGTACTTCTAAAACACCTGTCGTCTTGCAGCACGCACAGATATACGCAACAAGACGCCGTGTGAACATACCCTAAAGTCTGATATATGTATTTAAAAAGTAGATTTTTTAAAAAAAGTAACCGTTCTGAAATGAGGGCGGACGAGGTATTTGGATCTCAAAGGCCGGGCAGGTGGTCACCATGTTGATATCCAGTAGAAAGGGAAGTATGTCAATAAAAGTCCTCCAGGGCCTACACCGCACCCTGCAAGCTCTAAAGCAAATTTAACTTGGACGTTTCTGTCTTGCATCACAATGGCCTGTTTGCTTGTAAAACCAGCTTTGTCTGGTGTCTCCACTGCAGATGACCTCAGGAGGTGGCATCTCACCCTGCTTCTTCTCTCCGAGGCTTTGCTCACAGACGCCTTGTTATTCCAGCCCTAAAACACACATTAATATTAGACGGCCCACAAACAAGCCTCCATAAATGTTAATATTTTCGGGGGAAAGATCCCATCGCACAGAGCAGCGATTCATGGAACGTGAATTATTGTCCGAGACGGTAGACACTTGTCCCATTCCTCAGCCACTGTTTGTGTGACACGGGGACAAAGGAAAGCTGCTCTCTATACATTTAGTGTGCAATGGCCCTCAATGCAGATCATTAGGATTCCATATGTGGACAAAGCCACCATTGTCTAGGGTGGAGAATGGGAAGGTTATGAGCCTTTTGATTGATCCTCCATAGGATTGTAACAAACCTTCCATTATTTCGACACTGACCACTTTTGAAGCCTGATCCCTCTGATTGATTGGGTGGGTGGTCTGCCCTGGTGACAGCAGGGACTATAATTGCTTGACTCATTTAATAGCCATTAGCCTGGCGAGTAGAAAGTTGAGACAACTGACTAAACAGTAAAACTTGCCTAATTGTGCTAATATACTGTAGTTATTGTATCATTATCACTATTTAGTTATAAAGCATCATTAATTTTAGGGCACTGTACATCCGAATAGAGGTAAAACTCACCTACTTTTTCTACTATACTTATAATATTATTATTATTACTATTTATTTATATTAAAGCATTATTCACTGTAAATCCTAAAAGAGGTAAAACTCACCACTTTTTCTACTATACTTATAATATTATTATTACTATTTATTTATATTAAAGCATTATTCACTGTAAATCCTAAAAGAGGTAAAACTCACCACTTTTTCTAATATCACAAGGCATTATGGGAATGGAGCTGAGAAGCTCGAGTGCCCTCTATTGGATGTAGCAAATCCTCAATTTGCTTCTAATTCACTGAGTCTTTAAAAAGCAAAAGGGGTATTAGCCAATCAAGTATCACTCATCTGCATACAGCTGTTTTGGGTTTTTGCCCCTCGTCAGAGCAGAGCGTACTGGCTGGCTGGGTGGGAGGAAATGAGTGGCTCAGAAAGAGGAATATCTCTCCTTGGGGAGAGCACCATATAGGTGTGTAGAGTTTTGAGATTGCCTTTTTGCCCACCACTAAGCATCTACATATCACAAGGCATTATAGGAAAGAAGCTGAGAAGCTCGAGCAAACTCTATTGGATGTAACAAACCCTCAATTTGTTTCTGACTCGCTGAGTCTTTAAAAAGCAAAAGTGATATTAGCCAGTATGACTCATCTGCATACAGCTGTTTTGGGGTTTTGCCGCTTATCAGTGCAGAGCAGAGCGATACTGGCTGGCAGGGTGGGAGACAATGAGTGGCTCAGAAAGGGGAATATCTCTCCCTGGGGAGAGCACCATATAGGTGTGTGGAGTTTTGAATAGCTTTTTTGCCCTCCATTAAGCATCTGCATATCACAAGGCATTATGGCATTATTTTTCCAATAAAGTTCTATTTTTTAATTATTATTGTTATTACTATTTATATTTAAGCATCATTCGTTCCAGGGCACTGTACATCCGAATAGAGGGAAATCTCACCTACTTTTTCAAATACAGTCATTTTATTGTTTTTCTACTTCCCATGTATTTAGTTAGTTACGGTAAAGCATCATTGATGCCAGGACACTGTACATCCAAAAAGAGGTTAAAATACACGACATACAAGACAAAAAGGAGCACAATAACCGTCGTCATAAGCAGCAAGCCTGTACAGAAGGGGAGAGGGCCCTGCAATCAAGGGCTCACAATCACACATTAGGGGCCGTTCACACGGCTTATTTCGCCGCGGATTGGAGCCGTACTGCGCGCCGGATTTGCGCTGCAGTACGGCGCCAATCCGTCGTAGTAATTACGGTAATCCACTGCTCTCATAGAGAACGGTGGATTCCGACGCTCATCCCCGCTCGGCGAATCCGCCGGGCGGGGAGATAGTGACATGCACATTATCCAGGCGCAATACGCACCGTGGATAATGCAAGTCTATGGGGCCGGTGGGCCGCACCCCCGCACCCGCCCCTTATTCAAGCCGGAATTGCGAGCGCAATCCGGCTCGCAATTACGGCTTGAATAAGCCGTGTGAACACGGCCTTAGGGAGAACGACCTACAAAGTGAAGGATGAAGCAGAATGTATGCTAGTGTAGTGGCAGCAGGTTTATTATAGATTGTAGGGGTTTTCTCGTTACAAAGATTAGCTTTCAACACGAACGGAACGTTAAATCAAGACTTTTTCTAAAGACATTGGTCAATAGATTTTACTTTAATTAGAAAATAAAGGGAAATAAAGACTATTACCAAGTACATAGTTACATAGTTCGTACAGTTGAAAGAAGACACGTGTCCATCAAGTTCAACCAAGGGTGGGGAAAATGTGGGTGAGGGAGGGAGACAAGGAATACAAGCCCAACCTCCCCACTGGTGAATGTCCTGGAACCCACAAGGCAAGAGCCAATCTGCTCCAGTGGAGACCCCATCTCTGACCCAGAGCCGCCCCCAGCCAGATCCAGAATATGATATATCTACATACGCATAATATTCTTTAGTTCCAGGTAGGTATCTAAGCCTTTCTTGAAACTCTCTACAGTTCCTGCTGTGACCAGCTCCTCAGGCAGCTATTCCACAGAGTTACAATGAAGAACGCCCTTCTCCTCTGGAGATTGAATCCTTTTTTCTCTAGTCGAAGGCAATGTCCTCTTGTCTTTTGAGGGGGCTTCACTTGAAATAATTTTTCCCCGTACTTTTTGTAGGGACCATTTATATATTTATATAAATTAATCATGTCTCCCCGAAGCCGTCTTTTCTCAAGACTAAGTAAGTTCAATTCTACTAACCTCTCCTCATAACTAAGATGCTCCATTCCCCTTAGAAGTTTGGTTGCTCGGTAGTTGGTTGTTCTGTTTATTTTGCTTTTTTAGGAGATAGAGGAGATTTTATTTACTGCTTGAGCACACAAGCTTTCCTAGGCTACCGACCATTTCTTTCTCCTCTCATTGATCCAGCTGCGGTGCTCAACCATGGGTGTTGGTAACATCCCTGTTGGGTGTTATCCCCAGCACAGGAGCTTGTTTATCTATGTTACCGACAAGCTTTAACCCTTTAGAGCTTTGTAGCCGTGTGCACTACAATTTACAAACCTCCTACATTCATGTCACTGTAACAGACTCAGCTAGGAATAGCAGAACCGAAATGACAGTCACTGCTATAGACCTGCTCTCAGCCTGAACAGGAAGTGGAAGCCTGAAGCTGTCTGGGGCTCTGGGAAGCAGCCATGGTGAGACTACTCCTAATTAAAGGACATCTTGGCCTTTTATTGACCATGTGGTGCACCACAGCCAGATGCTGATGTGTGAAAATGAGCTTATACTTGTGTTGTCCTCTTCATGTGAAAAACCAAGCAAAAATTAAGGAGCAAGCTTCACCCCCTTTATTTTAGTGGTCAGTGGAGATCTTAGCTGCTTTCCCCCAATATTTAAGACGGCTTACTTGTGATTGTCAAGATGATAGTTACCCTTTAAAGGGAACCTGTCACATAGTTTTTGCCCCCCTGACTGAGAACAGAACAAGGTAGTGTCAGACCTGCTGTTTCCAACGCTGTGTTCCTTATTCTGTAAGATGCTGAGTTTTCAGTATTTAGTGCTCAAACCTGCAGTTTTCAGCCAGAAAGAGTCAATAGAGTCATTTAAAGAGAACTGTCCCACATAGTTTTTGCCCCCCTGACTTTTGATGGCAGCACAAGATAAGTGTCAGACCAGCTGTTTTCGCGCTGTGGTACCCTTATCTGTAAGATGCTGGGAGTTTTCGTGTATTAGTGTTTAAAATCTGCAGTTTTCGCAGAAGAGTGATTCAAAGAGTCTTTTTTTTTAAAACCCCCCGCCCACCTGAGGCTACCCCGCCCACCTGGGGCTAGCCCCCCCCACCTCAACTGACAAACCTATTATTTTGAATGGGGCCAGAAACATAAAATAACTGTCAGTGGGGGGAGCTAGTTTTTGGGGGGCGGGCTAAACCTGCTCATGAATAAGATTTAGGGGTAAATGCCTAAAACTGCGCTTTACAGAATAAGGGTCACAGCGCTGGAAACAGCGGGTCGACATAGCTTGTGCTGACCTCAGAAAGGGGGGGCACAACATGTGACAGGTTCCCTTTAAAACCTCGCCCACCTAGACTAGCCCCCCCACCTAAACGCAAACCATTACTTTAAATGGGTTTAAACATGTGAAAAATGTCATGGGCGGAGTAGCCTTTGGTGGGGGGGGTTTAAAAACTGCCTGAATAAGTTTTGAGGGGTAAATGTCGAAAACTGCAGCATCTTACAGAATAAAGGATACAGCTCTGGAAACGGCAGGTCTGACACTGGCTTTTGGTGTCCTCAGCAAGGGGGGCATAATCTATGTGACGGGTTCCCTTTAAAACCCCGCCCACCTGATGCTAGCCCCTCCCACCTCAACTGATAAACCTATTACTTTGAATAGGTAGAAATGTGAATAACTGTCAGCTAGCCCCGCCCACTGACAGTTATTCACATGTTTCTACCTATTCAAAGTAATAGGTTTATCATTGAGGTGGGCGGGGCTAGCCTCAGGTGGGTGGGGTTTTAAATGATCTTAGGCAATGTTCACACGGCTTATTGCCGACGTAATTGCGGGGATGGATTTCGCCCTGCAATTACGCCGGCTGCCGCGCAGCGGGGGTCTGGCAGCTCGCCGGCCCCATAGACGGTCATTATTCACGGCACGTACACGCCGTAAATAATGTGCATGTCACTTTCTCCCCCCTCGGCATATTCGCCGAGCGGGGAGGAGAGACGGAATCCACAGTTCTCTATGAGAACTGTGGATTACCGTAGTTACTGGGACGGATTGGAGCCGTACTGAAGCGCAAATCCTGCGCGCAGTACGGCTCCAATCAGTCCCAGAATAAGCCGTGTGAACGAGGCCTTGGACTCTTTTCTGGGTGAAAACTCCAGGTTTGAGCACTAAATACTCGAAAATTACTGCATCTTCCAGAATAAGGGGCACAGCGCTGGAAACAGCAGGTCTGACACTGGCTTGTTCTGTCCTCAGCCAGGGGGGCATAACCTATGTGACAGGTTCCCTTTAAGATGATCAGACATTTTTTTAGATATTCTCAGCTTTTATAATATCATATGAGACTACATGACATCTTTGAGTGGTGGAGCCTGCTGTCCTCATTGGCCATCATTGCCTTGCCAAGTTTTTTTTTTTTTTTTTTTGCACAGCTGCTTTTTAGCTTTTCTTCACCCCGGTGAAACCAATATCATTTTTTCGGAGAATCGAGCACCATCTCTTGGAATAGAGTCTGAGTCGGAACCTGAAAGTACAGGCGGGATCCTGATTTATTTTCTCCATGCAGCTTGGAGTGACATTCGAGTGGGACTTAAAAGGAAAAGCAGGCACTGACCCCGCTACACGTTGCTGTTGTTCTTACCACTGACTATAAAATATCCAACTTCATTTTTATTAGAAGAAATTCCTACAACAGAATGAATCCTTGAACTCGCAGGGGCCAAAGGGCTGAGGCAATTGGATCTTTTTTGTCAGGTCCCTAAGCTGACCGGGGTAGTAATGAGCAGAGTGACGGGAGGAGATGGTTCTTTGGAAAGCTCTGTATTTTCTGCCGGTCTCACATGTGAGAGGCACAAAGGAGACAAGAACTCAAAGATTATGTACAACACATTTAAATTAAAAAGTTCAGCAATTCATCATTAATGTCTCTTAAATCAAAGGAAAATTTTCAAAGATTTTTGTAACAATTTTGACATGAGGACCAGGGCTTAAAGGGGTTGTCTCACTACAAGGATTGCTGCTTTTTATGTAAAAGATCTTGCAAAAACAAGTCACTTTGCAACATGTGTCCTACCCATTCCTAGATATCTCCTCTTGTATGGGCTGCATCAGCTCCTCAGGTCACTATAGCTACAGACCTGTTCTCTCTCCTGATAGGCTGCCAGAGCTGGATGCTAAAGCTACAGACCTGTTTACTCTTTCATGATAGGCTGCCAGCATTGGTTGCTATAGCTACAGACCTGTTTGATCTCTCCTTATAGGCTGCCAGTGCGGGGTGCTATAGCGACAGACCTGTTTGAGCCCTCCTTCTTATCTGCCTGTGCTGGTTGCTATAGCTACAGACCTGTTCTCTCTCTCCTGATAGGCTGCCAGTGCTGGTGGCTATAGCTACAGACCTGTTTGATCTCTCCTTATAGGCTGCCAGTGCTGGTCGCTATCGCTACAGACCTGGTGTCCTCTGCAGCTCATCACTGCAGGCCAGTAGTAACCAGTAAAGCCAGTAAACACTGAATTCAAAAAATGAAACTGAGCAAAACAGGACTGAGGTAAGATGAATCAATGTAGTGAGACAACCCCTTTAAAGGGAACCTGTCACATAGGTTATGCCCCCCTTGCTGAGGACAGCACAAGCTAGTGTCAGACCTGCTGTTTCCAGCGCTGTGTCCCTTATTCTGTAAGATGCAGCAGTTTTAAAGCATTTACCCCTAAAATCTTATTCATGAGCAGGAATTAGCTCCACCCACCAAAGGCTAGCCCCTCCCACTGACAGTTATTCACCCGTTTGTACCTTTTCAAAGTAATAGGTTTGTCAGTTGAGGTGGGCGGGGCTAGCCTCCGATTGGCCGGGTTTGAAAAAAACTGACACTCTGAAGGACTCTTCGAATGACTCTTCTGGCTGAAAACTGCAGATTTGAGCATTAAATTCACGAAAACTCCCAGAATAAGGGACACAGCGCTGGAAACAGCAGGTCTGACACTGGCTTGTTCTGTCCTCAGCAAGGGGGGCAGAATCTATGCGACAGGTTCTCTTTAAAGCTCCTGACATCCAATGCAAAATTTGTAAGAAGGTCACTAACCTTCCATGTACCATTTATAATACTGATCTCTGCTTATGTGGCCTTCATGCCTCTTTAGGTGCCAGGATCTGGGTGTAATTGCTGCTTCTGAGCCTATTTTTACTCCTGGATCTCAATTGGGGCCTGATATAAATGTATTAGTACTGTAATAAAAAGTCAGATAACCCCTTTAAGAAGCCATGCCAAATCCCCCCCCCCCCCCTCCTCTCCCCAAAATCTGGCTCTGGAAGATGTTTCACTCCCTATAGATTTTTGTTCTTTCAGGGTTTTTTTCCAACCCTTTTTTTTTCCGGTTTTAGTTAAAACCCTTACTTATTAAGGGGCGGGATTTTTTTTTTACCCCCATGTAGAGGGTTTTTTTTTTTGTTTTTCTTTTTTTGGGAAAAGCAAAATAACAGCATTGTTTTTTTAGGTTTTTCCCGGGGGGGGTTTTTTTAAAACCCTTTTTTTTTTTAAAACTTTTATTTTTTTTTTTCCCAAAAAAAAAGGTAAAAACTTTTCGCCAAAAATTTTTTAATTTAAAAAGGGAGGGGGGTTATTTAATTTTTTTAAATAAGTCTTTTTGGTTGGGGGGCCCCCAAAAGGGGATTTGTTAATTTAACCCCAGTAAAAAAAATTTTTAAAAGAAAATGGAATTCCAAACGGGAAAAAAAACCCCCGGGGGAAAAGGGGCGAGGGCGGCTTTCCCAGACCGGGGCCCCTTTTTTTGGGGGTTTTTTTTCCCGGGGCCCAGCGGGGCTTTTTGGGGCCCGCAAAGAGCTCGGAAAATCCGGCTGAAGGGGGTTAAGGGGGGGGGAAATTGGCGGGAAAAAATTTCCCTTCTTTCAATAAAAACCGGGGGGCCCAATTTTTTTTTTGATTGTTTTAGCCCCGCCAATCATTTGGTGCTTTTGGCGGAGAAAAAAAAGACAAAGGGGGAGTTAAAAGGGGCGGGGGTTTCGTTTTGGTGCTTTTAATTTTTGTCCCCAAAGAAAGTCCGCCCTAAAAAAATTGGGGCCATAAACCGGGTAAAAAGTAAACATAATGCACCTAAAAAATGATGCCCTGTGCGCCTCCCAAAAAAAATGGCCTATTGGGCCATAGAATTTTATTACAATTGTTTTTAATTTGTTTTTAGGCGATTTCTATACTTGTAATGAAACTATGGGCCCCCGTCGCGATGTGCCCCCTTAGGGGCATTTCATACCTCTAATGATATGCTTGTGGTGGGGAAAAAATTTCATAAAAGCTTGGCTCGAAGGGGAAAATTTTCTTCAATAATGGTTTTTCGGTTTAAATACCCTTGGGAATGGAGGCGCTACACATTACAAATTTGAATGGAAAAATTTTTTGGTAAAAGCCCTAACAAATTTTTTTAAAACACTTTTAATGATGTGCTATGCCCCCAATAGGCGCATTTTGTTATGAGGGCCGCGCTCTTTTTGGCCATTACAATGTGTTGGTCCGGGGGTTAATGGCCTAGTTTTTGTTACGGGGGGCAGTTATTTCATCCAAAATAGGGCTCAAAAAGCGGTTTTAGCGAAAAATATACCCCCAAAAAAAATGCTTTGGCGGTTGGGAAATGTCGCCCAAAATATCAGAAAAATTGAAAACCGCTGCAGTTAAGGCCTGCAGAGCTTAGAAGGAGGGAAAACACTTGGTGATGTCCTGAGTTGGGATGCCAAAAAAGGGGTTTTAACAAAGTTTAGAAATTAACATTTTTTTAAATTTTTTAAAATTTGCCCCCCGATTAATTTTGGTCCCTTTTAAAAACGGGGGGCCCCATGTTAAGGAGCTGAAACCCCTAAGCCCTTCACCCAATTTTTTAATGTGGACCCCTCAAAGGAAACCCAAAGTTGGACTTTTGTCCATTATATAAATATAACTCGAATTTGTTTCAGTTAAAAGGTACAAAAAGCAAAATTTTGGTCATTGTTCAAATACATATGGACCTAACTCTGTATTTATGTATTTATTTTATGTTTTCGTTCTTTGCTGAAAAAAATTTTTCATTTTTCGGTATGTTCAATGGGTAAATTTCAGGGGTACAGCGGGGCCCCCAATTAGCCCGGTGTTTGGGAGTCACGCTGACGGCCTTTTTCTCCCAACGCCGGGGGGGGGGGGGGGGGAGCCGCCGGGGCCCATAAACTGTCATTCCGTGGGGGGTTTTCCCCCTCAAGTATTGACATGTTACTTATCTTTTCCTGGCATATAATACGAGGTTTGTACGGCGGGAGAGGAGGCGTTTTAATCCTATTCTCTTTGGGGATTACCGTAATTTCGCCCCCGAAAAATTTTCCCACCCCTGAACATGCCTTCTATTTTTAAAATTTTGGTACACCTGATTGTATGAAAAAGGGAAATAAAAACATATTTTTCATTTTATTTTCAATTCTCTGTAAATTTAAAAAAAAAGTAGTTTGGGTTTCTGAGACCTATAACATTTTTATTTTGCCATACCTACATGAGGGCTTCTATTAGCGGCACAGGTTTAACAGGTTCTATTTTTTTTACCCTATTTTTAGCTTCCTCTAATTCATTGTTTGACTTCTGAATTTTGTTTTTCACTGGGGGGATGATGAACCAAACAGCAACTTCTTGTTTTTTGCTTTTTGAATTCACACCGTACACGGTTCTTTGTAACCAATGTGGTTCCTTATTCTACGGTCACAACGACTGAAGCTGCACCATGTACCTGTTTATTTCTTTACTATTTTTAAAAAATGCATTTTTATGAAAAAATTGGATTGAGAATTGTATTTTCATTACATTTTATTGAATTAAACTTTTTTTTTTTTTTTGCATTAAGGCTGAGAACACACAAGGGTTTAGCTGCATGCGGCTGCAACTACGCCTGCATGTGTGTGGCCGCATGGAGTAGTAATATGTGGCAGAAAACTTGTGTGTTTCATTCCTTAAGGCAAAGTGTATTAAAGCATTATTGACTATGGTATGGCCTAGAAGGCAGGATTCTCTAAAAAGGGCCCCCCCTGAACCCAAAGGGCGGGCCCTGCTTATTAATCTTAAATTTTTTAAGGTTTTTTAGGTAGGGGGAACATGTTAAAAATGGGGAAAAAACCCTTAAAATTCAAAAAGGGTAAAAAATGTTTTTGCAAGGTTTTTTTTCTTTTAACAAAAAAAGCGAAAATTCCTTGTAGTGAGACAACCCCTTTAAAATTAGTGTGCACAGTCAACTGAGCCAAACAACATGCTTATGGGGAAATCGAAAAGTTATTTACTAACTAATGGCTAATGACAATTGTCAGGTTTAGGATGGAACAATGAAACAATACCGTTTTTTCTTAAGACAAAGCAATTCATTCTTTGCTGTGTAATTAACTTTCCATGAACTTCCAGGAGGAGTAGAGGAGGGAAAGTCACAACTACTCAGAGCACAAATGTCAGGCCCTATTTTTGGTCTACATCACTACTGTAACAGTTCCACACTGAACAGGTGGCAGAATTTTCATAGAATCTTCTAGGCACAAACATAAGCAAGAATTTTAAGGAAAGAATTAGAGTTGTTCCAGGAGGTTTCA
This sequence comes from Phyllomedusa bahiana, assembly GCA_025379985.1. NCBI lineage: Eukaryota > Metazoa > Chordata > Amphibia > Anura > Hylidae > Phyllomedusa > Phyllomedusa bahiana. The sequence goes on from JAODAL010006045.1 coordinate 92,634, forward strand.
CTCCGGTTAAAAGGCTTTGAGACCATTTGGGGTCCGCTCTGCGGCCCCAAGACAAATCTAACAATCTAACTAATCTAATCTAAAAATTGGTGAGTTTATCTGCTGTCTTGCCGCACGCAGCGGCGTTCCGGGGAAGTTCCCGCGGTGTTTCAAAAGCGCCGCTCAGGCCCGCTTGCAAAGAATGCTGCAATTTTTGCAAATGGACCCGCGCACTTTGAAAACGCGCGGCACTTTCTGTAACGCCGGCGTGTTCGGCATAAACGCAGTGAAATCTCACGGTAATTGCTTAGACCCGTTGGGGTCCGCTCTGTGGGTCCCCGACGGATCTACAAAGGTTGTAACACGGGGGGAAAACTCGTGGGACAAGCCTTAGGGTGCTTTACAGGGAAAGGAAAACACGTCTGTTTTTTTTTCCTCAGCGGAACCGTCCGTTTCGATCGGGGTTTTTGGAGTTTTTGTTATGTTTTTTGGCCCTTTTCCCAGCGGTTTTTGGACTGTTTTTCAAAAGAATATGTACTGAGTGCAAAAGTATTCCTGTTCGTGAAGAAACCATGTGATGTTTTTTTTATCTCCAGATTTAACATGGTGCAAAAGGCCAATTTTTTTTAATTTCACTTTAAGCCCAAAATTCTGTTACCAGCACAAAAAAATTTTGGGTTTGTTTATGCCCAAAAAGAGGATTTATAGACTTTTTTCAACTGAAGTGCTTGCAGGACCTTCCGTGTAAAAAAAAAAGTGCAATTTGGACCACAAAAACCCATATGGGGGGATTTAGTCTTCCTTTTTTTTTCAAAAACCAAAAACCCGGGCCAAAACCGCTTTGCCAGTTTTGGCGGTTTTAAATTTACTCCAATGTTTAAACTTCCCTTAGAAACCGGGAGGAGAAAGGAAAAATGTTTTGTTTAGGGACCCCCAGGGTGTGAAGAACCCCCCGGGGGAAAAAAAAAAGTGCAGTGGTGCTACTGGGCGATTTTTTACATTGAATTATGGGGGGGGCGTTCTTTTCAGGGTTTTTAGGGCGGTTTCTAAAAAACCCCAAACGTCTGAAAAACAGTCCAAAAACCCTTTTAAAACCCTTTTTCTTTTGTTTGGGGCATTTACTTTATTTTCAAACCCCCCAAATTTTTGGGGGGGGGTTTTTTTTGGTTTTTTAAAAAAAATTTTTATTTATGATCATTTGTTTTCAATAATCTAAACTACAACTTAATTAGCTGCTTAGAATTTGACGTACTCCCAGTGTTATGATTTTAAGGCAGAATTTTTAGGTCTGACCGGGAATCCAGTTGACCGTATGACAAGTTATTCCACTAAGCTCCATCACCAAGGAGTAAATAATCAACGGAAAGGACTTAAAAACATTAGCAATTATACCGACAGCCCAGAAAATGTAGAGTGTATCCCCAGTTAATTGTGAGTGTGTCACTTAATGTGATTTAAAGGGTCCGCCCTTGGGGGACTTGGCCCATTTCGGGCAACAGTTATTTTAATTTGATAGCTTAGTTTGTCTTATGATTTCCGGGTTGTGCAACCAGCAAGTAGGACTGTCGCACTACTTTCCCGTGCTTTTGGATTCATTGACACAAAAATCTGATTATGTTTTGTTCTTTTGATTCGTATTTTTTATAAGATTTTTGATAAAGATTTAAAAAAGTCCACGGACAAGCATTACAGATTGGAATCCACGCAGATTCCGGCTTGAAATATTCATCTAAAACCGAACGTAAAATCATCCCCCTTGACCTCAATAGAAAATACGCGTTGTATTCCATAAAACAAATATTTTTGGAGGTCAGTTTTTAAGAGTAGAAAAAAACTGGGAAACTTGCGCCTTATAGAAAAAAAAAAAAAATGCGTCCAAAATATCCCTATGTCGAGTCCAAAACCCCATAGAGATGAATGGGACTTGTTTTCTAACCGTAAATCCAACATAAAAAGAAGACCTAAAATCCACATGAAACATTTGTGAAAAACGGAGAATCCGATGAAAATCCGATGAGTAAATTTTACCCTAAAGCTCCATCCACACGATGAGTATTTAGAGTCGGAATCCACACAGATTATAAAGTATAAAACCGAATGTAAAATCACCCCCATTGAACTCAATAGAAAATAGCGCATTGTAGTCCATCCAACATGTAATTTTGAAGGTCATTTTTTAAGAGTAAAAAAAACTTGGAACTTTTTTAATCTTCCGCCGTATTCCACATCCAAAAAACTCCATAGAGATGAATGGGATTTGTTTTCTAACTGTAAATCTGACATAAAAAGAAGACCTAAAATTGACATGAAACATTTGTGGAAACTGCATCATCCAATGACGCTTTCAGCGGTAGAATCCGATGACGAAATTTGACTCTAATGATTTGTTCACACGGCGTGTTGGGTCATTGTGAACAAAGGATTTGAGATGATTTTTGGATCCGTCTGTCGGACCCCAAACACGCATCTAACAAATAGCAGTGTGATTTACATTGCTTTTAATGACACGCATCGGCGTTCAGATGAGTGATCTCCCATGTGTCTCACTCCGTCTTTCGGATCCGTTCCAAGAATTGACCTGTCAATTATCGGTCCGAAAGACGCAGCAGGAGCCCTATAATAAACTATAGGGTGCGATCCTTCTGCATCTAACACACATCCAAACACACAGCTACATGTTGGATCCGTTTAGGGTCCGATCTCCAATGCGTTTTTGGATGCAATTTTCAGATCCAACACGGATCCATAAACGCCGTGTGAACATACCCTGAAGTTCCCTCCATACGATGAATATTTTGAATCTGAATCCACCCAGATTCTGACTTGAAATACACGTCTAAAACCGAAAGTAAATCATTCCCATTGACCTAAATAGAAAATACGTGTTGTAGTCCACACAACGTGTATTTTCTCTGTTGGTTTTTAAGAGTGAGAAAAATTGGGGATGGTTAAAATACTCATGTAGAAAAAAGTTTTTCTGTTGTTTTGGAATTTTTTTCATTATGACTTAGTTTATCTATATAGTTTTCTTCTTGTCATGGAGAACCCCTTTAAGTGTAGACAGTTTTTATTCATGCACATGACCTATCTGGCCTCTAATTGGCTGGAGCTGTTACGTGAACGATGAACGTCCACTGCTTCAGCCTGGATGAACGGACCGGCAGCCGGAAGGGAACAGGACTGTCCGGGAGGTAGGTATGAGTCTTCTCTTCTACTTTTACTCATACCCCAAAGGATGAACGAGCATTGATCGGTCCCAGAACACGGGTCAGTTATCATCACAAAGCATTCACCAGTGGTAGTGGTTATTGCTACAGGATGACCAAAGGCCTCTCCTGTGCGTTGTGGTGTCAGTGACACTATGGCAGGTAATGAGAGCAGGAATGAACGATGCCTACCATTGAATCCATATTTGTTTGTTGTTCTATCTTGATTATATTTTATGTGTTGTGCTTTTTTTTAATCTGTTATACAATGTATTTAAAGGGTTTTCTCACCATTCAGTTTCACAGAGCCACATCCAGCTTTAAAATAATTCCTGCTGTCCAGGCTGTGTGTGGGTCTATAGCACTGATTGACATATTAGCTCTGCTGTTCCTAGCTATTCTTGTTACAATGGCAATGAGTGCAAGGGATTTATAAAGTGTAGTATTCAGGCTACAGGGCTCTAAAGAGTGTTTACTTAGCTAAGTGAGAAGATTTATGCTACAAGAAAGAAAACCCTGCAAGAGGTGATCCAGCTGTAAAATAATCCTAACTGCAGCTGTGTGTGGGTCTATGCTACGAGATTGACATATAGCACTGGTGTCCAGCATTTGTTAATGGCAATGAGTGCAAGGGATTTATAAAGTGTAGTATTCAGGCTACAGGGCTCTAAAGAGTGTTTACTTAGCTAAGTGAGAAGATTTCTGCTACAAGAAAGAAAACCCTGCAAGAGGTGACTCACTGTGGACGAACTGAGTGAGTGACGGCAGCTTAGAGCAATGAGAGATAAGAGACAACAGGGAGAGATGGTGAGTAACCCGAGAAATCTGTGTGCTCTAAGAGGAGATAAAAATCTTCTTTATTTCCTGACCAAAGAAAAGTCAACAAAGCAGTGTATTTAGAAAAAGTCTTCAATTATCTTTCCTTACATGTTAAAAGCCAATCATTGTGGTGAGAAACCCCTTTAAGCCTTATCCTGTGCACTGCTCACCCATTGCTGATTTTCGCTATTGCCTCCTTGACCCTTCAGCTGACTCCATCGCTGGATTAGATTAGTCTTGTGTCTGTTAGTAATTTCACAGCCAAGAGTGACTTACAATGCTCGTATTTAAAGGAGCAATAAAACAGCGCTTACGCTCATTACTCAATTAGCCTGAAAAGCTCATCAGATAGGATATCTGACTACATTCGGATTACATCTAATTTTTTCGTTCTTAATTTATAATTGCAGGTTTTACATCTCGTACATGATCCTCTGCCAACCACTGTGGGAACAGCTGTTCCTTTCTGCACAAGTTAGCTTGCTCTTCTCCGGCAATATCCAAAGTTGTGGTGGAAGAGCTGTCATAGTTGCCTAGACAGAAGCCCTTTATGAAAGCTGTGGGAGTTATGAGGCTGACTCCTAAAGAAAACCTGTGGCAGGAAACATTTCATTTGTCCATCTGGGTAAACATGCATTATGTTTGGTTAGTCAACAGTAGGGTCAGCCGAGGGCCCCCATACACCCGGAGCCAATCCTTCTAATAGGATTTGTAATTTGTAAGATGACCACTCTGGTCTTTACAAGAGTGTGTAGATCCAGCTTGGTCACCTGGTCTCCTCTATCTTCTGCTAGACAGAATCTGAGTGAGTTTGGGTACTGCCTTGAGAGCTTTGCTCTGGCATCTAATATTCATTAGGCATCTGAACTATGTCCTAATGAAGTAATTACAAAATGTAAACAACCTCTCCTCCGGAAGAAAGAGATCTCTTTCGAGCCAACTTTTGAAGGTAACTTTCCCTTAAGTTAAATCTGACCCATTAAGGAACCTTGAAATAATATTGGAAATTTAAACCAAGCCAGAAACTCTTCCATAAGGAGGAGTTGCCCTTTCCTAGACAGCTGGTTTTGGGGGTTCTTGCCCCTCACGAGTAAAAAAAACAAAACAAAAAAACAGGTTCTGGTGAACTGAGAGTCATTTCATGTAGCTCTGGAGGACGATAGTTTCTCCTTGTGGAGAGCAATGTAAAAATATAGGGAGACTTAGGGTATGGTCACATGGCGTACTGCCGCGCATTCTGTTGTGCACGCCGCATTACGCCGTGTGTTTTGGAAGTTCAGCACGTACCTCCAAGGACAGGGGCCGTAAACGCCACGAAGAAGTGATCTGTCACTTCTCTCCCCCCGCCGTACAATATGATTGTATTGTACGCCGGGGGAGACGAGACGTAATTCATAGTTCTCCATGATAGCTAAGAAGTACCGTAAATGCGGCATTTCGCCCATGTTAAAGCGCAAATACGCGGTGAAATGCATGCCGCGATTACGCCGTATCAACATACCCTAAGGGTATGTTCACACGGCGTATTTGCGGGGCATATTTTGGCGCATAATTGTTCACACAATTATTTTACCGCAAAATACAAATGTATGCAAGGCCCAAACCTGCCTTGCTACATTGCGTTTACACTTTAAAATTACGGGTAATTGCGCCTACACGCCGTGTGAACAGAGATTTGTTCCTGTAAAATTGTACTAAAACTGAATTGTTCCCTGGATATAACTCTGGAACGTTTTGCAGTCACTGGAACCATCTTGTATACCCATTAAGGCAGGGAACGTGGGAACTAGCATTTCCTCAAAAACGCCATTAAGTGGTGGAGTGAAAAACAACTGCAGATCATCCCAATGGTATTTAGTGGGAGCTTTTGGAATGAAACTTGTGACTTGATCCTTGTGTCTAATAAGGTTAGAAACCAGGGGAAGACAGCCTCTCGCACAGCTTGTAAATGTCAGCTTGATGAAAGGCAGAGCCACCACCGCAAAGGTGCAAAGAAAGCTCCATGCCGCTACCACATAATCCTCCATAGCCAGGCAGATTTCATATTCTGCATGCTTTGCCTCTTTGCCTTTAGATTGGAACTTCCTGAGGTAAAACCTTGGCCATTAGAAAACCTTTTAGATTTTATAGGTTTGTAGACTTCTTCTGAGAGGCTCATAGACAGAAGCTACAGCGCTATAGCCCCATATAGTGTAGAGTAGCTCTGCAGAACCACTAAAAACTGCCCTAACTCTGGCTATTGCGCTGTTCATTGACGACCTAATTTATAGCCATATGTATACCTGCCTCGTATTGCGCCTCCGCACATTACGAGAACCCTATCACCAGTCATTCGGCGTATGCACAGTTACCTCTTTTCTCCCCACACTCTCGGTACTCATCTGCCATCTTCCGTGAATTACTTTTATAGGGTTTTTTTTTTTACCATGCAATTTCATAGCCACGGCCAGCTTTAGAATCACACGTGCTGTTCAGGCTGAGAGCAGGTCTATCGCAGTTTTTTTCACACATCAGCTCTGCTGTTCCTAGCTCTTTCTGTTACACTGACAACAAGTGCAAGAGATTTATAAAGTGTAGCACTCAAGCTGCAGGGCTCTAAAGGGTGTTTACTTAGCTATATGAGAAGCTTTCAGAGTCCGTTTCTTGAGATAAGACTCTGCACAAGGTGACTGACTGGCAGCAGCTTAGAACATTGAGAGATAAGAGAAAGCAGGGAGAGGTGGGGGAGACAGATGGTCATAACCAGAATAACTTGTGTGTCCTAAGGATAGGTCTACACAGCAATTTGAAAATGTTGCCCAAAATACAATAACATTTTCACATCGCTGGACTGCAATGTCGTTTTTGCATGGTTTTTGTGCAAAAAAGCGTTCGGATTTCCGGAGGCCCGGTACATAGATGAATTCCGGTGGAACACGCAACAAGCTCTATGTTCCGTTGGGCAGTCTACCAAAAGTCCAGCACCATAGTTGTCAGGGTGTGAGACCAACACCAGCTGATGCTATTGGTTTAGACTTGTCATTGTATGATTCATCATGAGCATTTAAAGGGGTTTTGCCATCATCTAATGTTGACGTGGGATCCTCCAAAATGGGTATTTAATCACTTTTCTAAATATATGTCATTAAGAAAAGTGAAGCCTCTGAGAGCTACAGCCTGACTTCCATGCCCTTAGTTTCCTGACCGTTTACATTAGACATCACCAGGAGCTGATCTGGCCCAGCTTGCATTGTTTGCACTTCTTATCTGATGGCAGGTAAGCTTTGAAGGGACTGAGGAGAAAAGTTCCTGTGTCTTTTGTATAGTGAATCCACTGGTTGTAATATAATTATCTGAGTAAACATGCAGACGCTCCCTGGATCCCTCTCCCCCCCCCCCCTCCCCACACCTGCATCAGTTTAACAAATGAAAGAACACTGCCTGCCTGGAGCTTATCTTCTCTCCTGAACAGATAAGAGGGAGAAACAAAACCGTAGAGCTTGTGCACAATACTGTATACACAATGTTTGCTCAACTACAGAGACCGAATATCAGGAGTCCGCATGGGAGGGGGTGCAATGACATCACAGACGAGGTACTTGTTTTTTTAAACACAGAAACACAACGCCCCTTTTTATAAGCCTCAAGAGGGGAGTATCAGCCTGTTAGTTAAGGAACTCACTTCTTGGCAAAACCCCTTTAAGTAGATGGTGATGTTGGACGTATGAACCAAACAACTTGGAGCTTTCCTGGATTTCGTGCAGGAGGGAATAGGAAAAACAAATACAATTTTTTGCCCAGGGCTCAGTAACATGGTGGACTGCTCCTGCCACAGATAATTATCAAACTGCATTTAAAGATCGCAACAACATCTCAAAAAGGAAGACCACACTTGTTGCTGCCGTTTGAAGACCAGCCGAAGAGGAAGAAACATATATAATTTACGTAGAACTCAAAAAACGAAGCCATACGTTTAACCATTGAGCCCATTATTCTTCCCGGTCAGGGTGACCCATCACAACAATGCATGTGGCCTTGTCTAACGTGGAGCCTGAAGCAATGGAGGCCTTAATTACATTCATCTGACGGACTTCTTTTTCCAGAGAATGACTTCTTCTCGGGGAGAATATAATCCATTTTCTTCTTCTGTTTAGGGCTGATGTCATCTGAGGCTTTGAAGTTGAGGCATTGATTGACGTAATGTTTGTAACTCGTGATACCCTTTTGGGGGATAGACTTAATTTCTCATGAACATTTCACGGATGTTTTCAACCAATTTTACTGAAATCTAGTTTGTAAATATTATTTCTAAGCGCAAACAGGATGTAGAGTAGAAGAGCAATCAGCTTTGGAAATATATGAGCTAAAGGCCAAGAAAACAAAGTGAGGTACATATGTATACATATAAATAGTTCTAGTAGGGAATAAAGAGGCAATAATGAAATCTTAAAGGGGTTTATTCATCACAATAATTGGCTTTAAACACGTAGGGAATGGAAAATGAAAACTATTACCAAATACATTGCTGTTTTGATTTTGCTTTGGTCAGGAGATAAAAAAAGATTTTATCTCCTCTTATAGTGCACTCTCGCTCTCTCTCTGATTACTGACTATCTCTCCACAAGTATCTCTCCTCTGTTTCTTAACTGATTGATTTAGGCTATGTTCACTTGGCGTAATTGCGGCACGTACAGTACGCGCCGCTATACGCCGGGGGATTTGGGAGTCGTGCTGATCAGCGGGTACTCCGAAGCACGGGTCGGCCGGCAGCCCGCCGGCCCCATCGACATGCATTACTTGCGCTACATAATCGCTGCAAGCAATTGACATGTCACTTATCGCCCCGCGCGTACAATATGATCGCATTGTACGCGCGGGGGGACGAGGCGTAATCCGTAGTTCTCTATGAGAGTTATGAATTGCCCTAATTGCGACGTGCATCTCGCCCGTATTAAGCGCAAATACGCCATTTTGAAAAATTAGTATATAGGTGCACGCTGGTGTGACAGCCACCGGCAGATCAGATTATAGCTGGAATCTTCTTTCCCTGAAATGTGGAGGTCTGAACGGACACCAAGGGAGGTGACATGTACAGTGGATTTTCATCTGGGTTGAGGTCGCCTTGCCGTTGGTAGATGGGCTTTTATTTTTTTGATCAAGGACGTACATTAAGAGCCTCAAAATTTTCATATATTCCAAAGTAGCGGAAATGATTTTCCCAAAAATTTCCTATGTCCCCTTTGGCTGTTTTTTGGTGCTTGTGGAGTGCTGCTGTGTTGTGTTGTGTTTGCGTTGCTTTTGGCTGCCACCCCATCATGCACCTATATACTCATTTTTCAAAATGGATGTGCTGACCATACATCTCTCTTTTGATATTACCTTGGTCAAGAGATAAGAGAGGTTTTATCTGCTCCAAGTGCACACAAGTTTCTCTGGCTAACATCCTGCTCTCTACCTGATTAGACATAGAGCAGAGAGTAAGGCAGCTTGAGAACAGAATGTGTTATCTCTAACAAAAAAAAGAGATTAATTATGTTTGATTGTTTACTTTGAGCTCTGTAGCCTTCTGCACCATAGATTACATCTCCTGCAGTCATGTCAGTGCAATTAGAAGAGCTGGGAATATGGAGCTGATATGCTTTTCACTACTATAGTACCACCCACAGGCTAATCGGTAAGAATGAGGAGGTTTGAATCTGAAGCTGCCTGTGGTTCTGTGAAACAGCATGGTGAGACAACCCCTTTAATGTTCACTGCCCAGTTGCATCTGTTTCCATATATTTCCATATATTTTTGTGGACACAAAAACATTTGTGGACAGTATAATGTCTTGTTAGAAGTTAGAATTTTTTGTAAGTCGAGGTAATAGTCATTTTTCTGATAAACTTCTGAAGTCTCCAACTTATTTTGGGAGTTTTCCTTCTTTCCCAAGCAGATAATTTGTTCTCCGTCTTGCTTGGCATTTATTGTCGGTGACATCATGGGGTATGTCAACACCTCAGGAAGTAGGAGAGATGTGTTTGGCCGTTTCAGAGCTGCACATGCTTCTATCCACACACCAGCCTCTCACGCGCACATGCTGTCACTCAGGTCATCCCGAATGTAGCAGAGAGATTTTTTTTTTTTTCTATTTTTATAGTTTAACTTGGAAAATATACTCGATGACTTGTTCTTTCCATCCAGGACTAAATGTTTTTGGTGCCTAAAATGTTTAGAAAATTTAAGTAATTGTGACTTGTAAGGGATCTCTCAGATGCATAGGCATCGTCCAAGTCCTTCAGGCATAGCCATGCGGAATTCATGGAAATTGAATCATGTCACAAGAAAACAGCTTTCTTCATTCTCTTCTATTTTGCCTCAACGGAAAGTGCCATTGCTACTTTTTTTTATTGCTACTTTCATACAGTGATGGAAATAATTATTTGACCCCTTGCTGATTGTGTAAGTTGCCCACTGATAAAGTCATGAACAGTCTATAATTTTAAGGGTATGTTAATTTTACCATTGAGAGATAGAATATCCAAAATAAAATCCAGGAAATCACATTGTATAAATTATATAAATGTATTTGCATTTTGCAGTGAGAAATAAGTATTTGATCCCTCTGGCAAACAAGACTTAATACTTGGTGGCAAAACCCTTGTTGGCAAGCACAGCAGTCAGACGTTTTTTGTAGTTGATGATGAGGTTTGCACACACGTCAGGAGGAATTTTGCTCCACTCCTCTTTGCAGATCATCTCTAAATCATTAAGATTTTGAGGCTGTCGCTTGGCAACTTGGAGCTTCAACTCCCTCCATAAGTTTTCTATGGGATTAAGGTCTGGGGACTGGCTAGGCCACTTCATGACCTTAATGTGCTTCTTTTTGAGCCACTCCTTTGTGGCCTTGGCTGCATGTTTTGGGTTATTGACTTGCTGGAAGACCAAGCCACGACCCATTTTTAATGTCCTGGTGGAGGGAAGGAGGTTGTCACTCAGGATTTTATGGTGCATGGCTCTATCCATTTTCCTATTGATGTGGTGGAGTAGTTATGTGCCCTTAGCAGAGAGACACCCCTAAAACATAATGTTTCCCCCCTCCATGCTTGACCATGGGGATGGTGTTCTTTGGGTCAGAACTCTTATCGATTGGTAGGGGATCAAATACTTATTTCTCTCAGCAAAATAGAAATACATTTAGATAATTTTTTCAATGTGATTTTCTGAATTTTATTTTGGATATTCTATCGCTCAATGTTAAAATTAACCTACCCTTAAAATTACAGACAGTTCATGTCTTCGTCAGTGGGAAAACGTACACAATCATCAAGGGATCAAATAATTATTTCCTTCACTGTATGTATATATTTTTTTTTACCATTTTTTGAAAGCATACGCCTACTTTTGGACATATTTTAAATATTTTTTATAGTCTAACCTTTTCCTGTACTCTGGTATACATTTATTATACAGACAAGAGTACATTAGAGCAATACTTCCATAGTAACATACTGTAGTAACAGTAAATAAGGTTGGAAAAAGGCACAGGTGCATTAAATCCAACCTATAACCCTACAGTGTTGATCCAGAGAAAGTAAAAAAAATCCCTATGAGGCGGATGCCAGTTGTTCCATACTAGAGGAAAAATTCATTTCCAACTGCAAATCTGGCAATCAGAATAAATTCCTGGATCAGCGTCCAAGATCCAGTCCGGATAGCCTGTCATACTATATTTTTCAATATCACAAGGCATTAAGAGAAGCTCAAGCGCCCTCTATTGAATGTAACAAATCCTCAATTTGCCTCTGACTCACTGAATCTTTAGAGAGCACAAAGGGATATTAGCCAGGCCAGTATCACCCATCTGCAGACATCTGTTTTGGGGTTTTGCCCCTCATCAGTGCAGAGCAGAGTGATACTGGCTGGCTGGGTGGGAGGCAATGAGTGGCTCAGAAAGGGACTATCTCTCCATGGGGAGAGCACCATGTAGGTGTGTTGAGTTTTGAATTGCCTTTTTCCCCTTCACTAAGCATCTGCATATCACAAGGCATTACGGGAAAGGAGCTGAGAAGTTCAAGTGCCCTCTATTGGATGTAACAAATCCTCAATTTGTTTCCGACTCACTGAATCTTTAGAGAGCAAGAATGGATATTATCCAAGCCAGTATCACCCATCTGCAGACAGGTGTTTCGAGGTTTTGCCCCTTTATTTTTCAAGAAAGGCATCTAAGGCCTTTTTAATCTTGTTGAATGACTCCACCATCAGAGCTTTTTGTGGCAGCGAGCTCCATAGTGTCACCGCTCTTACAGTAAAGATTCCTCGTTTATGATGACAGTAAACCTTTCTTTCCTCTAGATGGAGAGGATGCTCTCTTTTTGTTGGTACAGGCAAAGTTGTAAAAAGATCATGGAAGAGATCTGTGTACTGTACTTTCATATATTTGTACATGGATAGAACTTGGCCTGTACCAACGAAAAGGGAGCATCCAATACAGAGTCTTATGGCATATTACTTTGAACAAGTGTCATGTAGGCATACTCTAATCATATAATGTCATGGCATATCACTTTGATCAAGCAGCATTTCATATGACCTCCAATTAGTTAAAAACGTTCCTTATTTATAAGATTTGGAGGTGTGTTTGGTTTTGGTGACTACACGTGCCAATAGAATAAATGATGGAGCCGCACACTTGTAATAGATGGTGGGTGCTCAGTGGAAAGCCAATCGACAGTAGTCCAGAATAGTGCACTCTCTGCTCTTCCACCCATCTTGGTCCCTGATGAAGGCCACTTACGGCCGAAACGTTGGACCATGGGAATTTTTTTTATTAATCCTCTCATCAGAGGCGTAACTTAAAGGAGTTGTCTCATTACAAGCTTTCAGCTTACCTCCGTGTGCCTGGCAGTTGAATTCAGGGGCGTGCTTCTTGTCTGCCTCTTCTCCTCCCTCTTCCCCACCTCCCCTCAGCACACAGGAAGCTCTCCTCCGTAACTTCTATACAGCAGGGGGAGGGCGAGGGGGTTTGCTGCCAGAGTTAACCCTGTGTGTGTCTGCCTAGGTCTGCTGCAGGCTGCTAAATCAGCTGTATTAGGGCTGATCTATGAGTGTGGAGAGGTCTGTGAAGCTGTGTATGCTAATAGCAGAGCAGAGGGAATGCATGTGTTCCTATACCCCCTGCTGTAGCATACATATCTCCACATCTCCAGCTACAACAAATCCTATCAGAACAGACACAGGGCAGCTGGGAAGTGTTACTTTACTCAGGATGTGTCACTAGTACAGCAGAGCATGAAGCGTTCACATGCCCCCCTGATCTGTTCTATTAGTATAGTCACAGCTCCACAGACACATCATGATTATAGTAACACACAGGGTCACTGCTGTCACATCTATTGATCAGCCTCATCTCTGCTCGGCTCAATCTGTGTAGAGAGCAGGAGGGAGCAGGCAGACACAGGGTTAATCCACACAGACACAAAAGCCAGAGCCCTCCCCCTCCCTCCACTACAGAAGCATTCTGTGCTGGAGGGGCTCTCTGCTCCGACCTGTATTCTGAAAGGTGATGAGTCACCAGACCTGACAGCCAGTGAGATAAAGATCAACAGGTCTGCTGCTATAGAGATTTGAGAAGCTGATGTACTACTACTAACAGGGATAGCTCAAAATCAGTAGGACATTTGTAATGAACATATATTGCAAAGCTGCTTGTTTTTTAAAGATCTTTTAATTAAAACCCGATCATTGTAGCGAGACAACCCCTTTAAAGCTCCGGGGCCCCAGTGCAAAATCCATAAAAGGGCCTCCACCTACCATGTGCCATTTATAATATTGGTATCTCCTTATGCGATAGAGGGGCCTTTGGGCCCCCTAAGGGTCCAGGGCCCGGTAGCAACCGCTACCTCTGCACCCCCTGTAGCTACGCCCCTGTCTCTCGTGCATTCTGTACATTTAAGTGGAAAGTTGATCTTGGATATAATTTTCTGTTCAATAAATCCTTTCTTCAACTGCATAAGGAGTGCCGTGGATTTTTCTCTATAATAAATGACAATATATTCTATTGGAACTATATACTGTATATTATGACTTGTATTACTACATTCTGAGATAGCTCCATCTAAAGTTGCTCCATTTTATATTCTGTCTTTGTTTTATGGCTTGTAGTTCTATGGCCCCCAAAGGGTTGGAACCCAGGTTGCTTGTTACTTCTGTAGAGGTCCTCAACCCATTCTAGTTTAAGAGTTTCTTTAAACTATGACCGGAGCTAGAACGCTATGCAAAATATTAAAACAATAATGGTTTTCAAGAATCCTTGTTTAGAACCTTCTCGCCACTTATGATCAGGAGTGAAATATTTATTTTTCCCGGTAGATTTGTTCTTTCCTTATGGATTCCATATTTCTGGATTAAAGGGGTTTTGCCATCATCTAATTTCATACCTCCTGCATCCAGCTCTTCAGCTCGGTGTGCTCAGAAGGAGGCGTGTGTGATTTGTTTGAATTTCATATCATGTGACCCTGCAGGATGACATCACCAGGCCTTTCCTCTGTGTAGTCAAAGAAAGGTCTGTTTATGTAAAGTATTGTGAGTAGCTGAGAGGTAAAGTTTTTGCCTCCAGGCACAAGGGTCCTATGTTCAAATCCCTGCAGGAACCAAATCTGTGTTTTTTTTTTTTTCTCTTTATCAATGCACAGACCCCATTGAGGTTTTTTTTTTATTTATTTGCACTGTTTGACTAATTACTAAGGAGTACAGAGGACGGGAATAGAATGACAGCACCTGACGTTTGAACATTCAGTAGCTGCCTGAGAGGAGAGGTGGTGTCTGAGCATGTGTGACCAGGACTGAGGAGCTCTCAGCCCTGGTTGTATCCCCTGGAGACGAGCTGTAAATAATGGATCACTAAGGGAGCAGCTAAAATGAAAACGGTGCAGAATTTTTAATAATAATGAATGGTTAAAATGTTTGTTATTTAATTTGAAAGCTTCCCACGTCAATTTTACTTTGTGACAAAACCCCTTTAATATGTGGAAACAAAGTCTTAAAGGAGTTTCATCACAAAGTAAAAGCCTAGCACTGGCTGGTCACCGCTAGCTAGCTATATGTCCTTTGTTTGATAGAGATAACACACTGTTCTCAAACTGCAGTTTGTCCTGAGGACATCAGTCCCTGTTCTCTACAATCAGAGAGGGAGAGCAGGACAGTAACCAGAGAAACCTGAATGCACTCAGAGCAGATACAACCTCTCTTATCGCCTGAAAAAGGTAATATCAAAAGCCTAATTTATTTGGAAAAGGTTTGATTTAACGTTCCCTACATGTTGAAAGCTAATCTTTGTAGTGAGACAACCCTTTTAAAACTTGCAAAAAGGTGTGGATTATTGCAGGAAAATTCCAAGGTTGTGGTCCCCCATTATAGTTGCATATTGGCAGCCGTACTGCTAATACAACAGCAACATGGTCAGGAATGGAGTCAAGGGAAGAGTGGTTATGATGCAATAGTCCAGAGGATGAGAAAGAAGCCAAGGGTCAAAGCCAGGTGTAGAACATGGTACTAGGCGAACAATCCAAAAAGTGAGGCAGGAGAAAGATCCAGAAACAAGGTTGAGATCTGGATGGAACAGTACCCAAGGGTCAAAGCCAGAAGACGGGACAGTACCCAAGGCTCAAAGCCAGAGGACGAGACCATATCCAAGGGTCAAAGTCAGAGGATGAGACAGTACCCAAGGGTCAAAACCAGAAGATGAGACAGTACCCAAGGGTTAAAGCCAGAGGACGAGACAGAACCCAAGGGTAAAAGCCAGAGGATGAGACAGTACCCAAGGGTCAAAGCCAGAGGACGAGACAGTACCCAAGGGTCAAAGTCAGAGGACGAGACAGTACCCAAGGGTTAACCAAGACCAGAGGTAAAGCCAAGGTGAGACAGTACCCAAGGGTTAAAGCCAGAGGACGAGACAGTACCCAAGGGTCAAAGTCAGAGGACGAGACAGTACCCAAGGGTCAAAACCAGAAGATGAGACAGTACACAAGGGTCAAAGTCAGAGGACGAGACAGTACCCAAGGGTCAAAGCCAGAGGACGAGAAAGTACCGAAGGGTCAAATCCAGAAGATGAGACAGTACACAAGGGTCAAAGCCAGAGGACGAGACATCACCAAAGGGTTAAAGCCAGAGGATGAGAGAGTACCCAAAGGTCAAAGCCAGAGGACAAGAAAATACCCAAGGGTCAAAGCCAGAGGACAAGACAGTGCACAAGGGTCAAAGCCAGGTGTAGTACATGGTACCAGGTGAACAATCGAAAGGTTGAGGTAGGAAAGAGATTCAGGAACAAGGTTGGAATCGGGCAACTCTGGGATCACTCTGGGAAATCTTCCTTAGAGCAGATTGGTTCTTGCCTTATGGGTTTTAAGCATTCACCAGTAGGGAGAGCTATGTCTTTTTTCAACCATACTAACTATGTAACTATGTAGGCCCAAGGTCAGTCAGGAGGTAGAATAAGGATCAATAGCATAAGGGAGAAGAGTAAAGGATAAGAACCTCAACAACCTATCAACAGCACTCTACAGAACCTAAGAGACAGTCAATGTGAAATACAGAAATGCCTCTCAAAATAGTTCATACTTTCACTTGACTGTCTCTTAGGTTGGTAGAGTGCTGCTGATATGTTGTTGTGTTTGCATTATTTGCTGGCACGCCAGTGTGCATCATTTTCTTTAAAATTGTTTTGAATGTACTGATCAATTTTTATTTTCGGATAAGAACCTCAATCTGCAGGCAAAGCATTGCCTTTTAAATAGAGTTCCAGGTCTGATGTTGTCAGCAGGAGCTGGTTGCTTCGCAACGTGACACCAACAACCCAAGGTGCCATGTCTGGATCCAGGATCCATTGCTGGAGTCGCGGACACTTGCCAGGTTGAGGGGAAAAACAATAACTCATCCCTAAGGCAACCTATCCAAAAAATTTTAAACACAAAAAAACAATCCAGCAGCACTCTGCAGATGCCAGGAGGCAGAATATATTGAATTATCTCAAAGTACATTACTGCTTCATCTAGAATGTATGAAAATCTGAGGCTAGAGAGGCACATTTTTATCACATTGTGAGAGCCAATCCACCCATGGCAAGGTGTCCTCAGTTCAGGTGGGGACAGGGCCATCTTTTCCATTGGGCACACTAGACAGTTGCCCGGGGCACAACAAGTATAGGGGCCCCAAGTGGTGTATGTATGTCCCAGGAATACAAGAAACATACCCTGGATCCTTGGTTGGCTTTGCTTATTAAACTGTGTGTTTTTAGGATGTGCAAACAGTTAAAAACCATGATGGAGAAGGGAGCCAAAGGCTCCCTGCCCTGCCAAATAGTCTTGTAGGCTGCAGGCTGCTGGTGTCCAGACATAAGTGGCGTGATAATATGGGTGTGCTTGAGGGGGGCTCGAGGCATGGCCAAGTGTGATGTCATGTATTTGGGCAGGGCCCACTGCAGTGCTATGCCCAGGGGCCCATAATTCTGTTAAGACGGCTCTGGGTGGGGATCTACTCTATATAGACTCACCTCCCTCAGTGCCTTTCCAGGCCTCCATACTCTTCAGGGCAAGATAGTTTCCAACCATTCTCTGTCCTGATTTTAAAAAATTTCACATACTTTTTTTTAAAAAGCGTTCTCAATATTAATCCCCCTAATCCTAATTAAAATAAAATTAAACACAAGTAATTGGATTATTCCACCAATTCTTGAATAGAGGACTCTCAAAACACCGAGCAGCTGTCTAAACGTTCCACCAGGAACAATTGACGTACCCATCTGGGATTAAGACAGTTCATATTTTATACTTTACGTTCACGTTTGGCTCCATCTAATCTAGAAGTTCTGCATGATTCATTTTTGCACTTCCATCCTATAGGCGCCAGGATCATTTATCATGAACACAGTTCACGGCCTGATCTAGGAGACATCAGTTCTCACAGTTTGTTGATTTAAGGTATATTTATGTCAATTAAAATGAAATATGGCCCCTTCCGGCAACATTCCTAAAATCCGAGAGGTAGTTAAATAAGAAATAGGAATACCTGATGTTTAAGACCATTCACAGGGAATTAACTCTTCGACTCTCTGTCCTCGCACAGGCTTTCATTGTAAAGGCCAGACTGAATTAAAGCTAATTATATTACGTTGATTGGTGCCCTTAAGACAGGGATATCGAGTGGCAGAGCGAGTATTAATAAAGGCAACTTCACTTCATTCCTGTTTATTTTTTTTGGGAAAGGACAAAACCTATTGAGCAGGGGGATACCCAGTCTACTCCGAAAACCCACACAGACTTTGTAAGCCATTTGAAGGGAGAAAAGCTGTTATTGATTCCAATGGTTCCTCCCCATGTGTTTCCAATTCATATTTTAATCAGAATATGGAAGTGATTAGCCTGACATCTGAAACTGAAGTAGCAATAAAAAAAATTATCACAAACAAGACAGACGCAAATGATTGTGTTTATAGCTGGGTGGCCCCGCTGAAACAGCCCTACAGTGTAATGCGTTCCAGAAAGTTGGGTCGTGAACAGTAATGTATATGTATCCTGATAACTGAGAACCTCATTCATCCTGATTATATGATAATAATCAATTGGGAGGTGATCTTGAACTGGAGTGGTACCAGTTGGGTAAAATGATCAGTTAATGTTGTGGAGCAGATCATTTCTTCGGAGCCTTCGTGTCAGATACAAGTAATGTGATCTAGGTTGTTTCAGTTCCTTTGGGTTCCTGTAGATCTTACCTTACTTGGCTTCACAAGGTCATGGCCATAGATGTCCCACCCAAATGATGTGGTTTTAATCAACATCCATGTAGGAATACAGTGTTTCCAATCAATTTTTTTTTTGCTTGGGGTACTGTTTCTGATAGAAGAGACACAGTTGGTGTATGGAGACTTATTTTCAGACAGTGCTTCATGGGAGATTAGCTCTTCAGATGCTGTAGCTGTACCAGAATCTACTCCAAAAAGATGATATACCCATGTGTAGGCAGCTATTTTGGAGTTGGTGTCCCTCAACTCCACATAGCAGGGTAGTGGTTGGCTAATAGTATACCTGGGGGCATCACTGAAAAATCCCTACAATGTAATGTGCTCCAGAAAGTTGGGTCGTGAACAGTAATGTATGTGTAACTTGATAACTAAGAACCTCATTCATCCTGATTATATGATAATAATCGATTGGGAGGTGATCTTGAACTGGAGTGGTACCAGGTGGGTAAAATGATCAGTTAATGTTGTGAAGGAGATAATTTCTTCGGAGCCTTCGTGTCAGATAAGTAATGTGATCTAGGTTGTTTCAGTTGCTTTCGATTCCAGAGGATCTTACCTTATTTGGCTTCACAAGGTCATGGCCGTAGATATCCCACCCAAATGATGTGGTTTTAATCAACATCCATGTAAGAATACAGTGTTTCCAATCAGTTTTTATTTTATTGGCTTGGGGTACTGGTTCTCATAGTAGAGACACAGTTGGTGTATGGAGACTTATTTTTTAGACAATACTTCATGGGAGATTAGCTCTTCAGATATTGTAGCTGTACCAGAGTCTACTCCAGAAAGATGATACACCTATGTGTAGGCAGCTATTTTGGAGTTGGCTAGTATACCTGGGTGGCCTCACTGAAAATGCCCTACAATGTAACGTGCTCCAGAAAGTTGGGCTATGATTAAGAACTCTATTGTTCAAAACACGTCAGCAAGGCTTATTTTCTGTCCAGTGTGGTTCTTTTTTAAATTATTCTTCTACAATAAAGTTTTCTAGTTTTAATATTTATTGCTGAAAACATCAATTTTTTTGCTTCTTTAATAAAAAGGATACCTGGGTGGCCTCACTGAAACTATCCTCCAATGTAATGTGCTCCAGAAAGTTTGGTTGTGAACAATAATATATATGTGTATCCCAAAAAATAAGGACCTCATTAATCCTCTTTATATGATAATGATCATTGTTAAGGTGATCTTAAAGTGGAGTTGTACCAGATGGGGAACTGATCAGTTAATGTTGTGGAACAGATAATTTCTTCTGGGCCTTCGTGTCAGATACAAGTAATGTAATCTAGGTTGTTTCAATTCCTTTGGATCCCTGTAGATCTTACCTTACTTGGCTTCACAAGGTCATGGCTGTAGATATCCCACCCAAATGATGTGGTTTTAATCAACATCCATGTAGGAATACAGTGTTTCCAATCAGTTTTTATTTTATTGGCGTGGGGTACTGGTTCTCATAGAAGAGACACAGTTGGTATATGGAGATTTATTTTCAGACAATACTTCATGGGAGATTAGCTCTTCAGATAATGTAGCTGTACCAGAGTATACTCCAGAAAGATGATACACCTATGTGTAGGCAGCTATTTTGGAGTTGGTGTCCCTCAACATCACAGAGCAGGGTACTGGTTGGCTAAAAGTATACCTGGGGCATCAATGAAAAAGCCCTACGATGTAATGTGCTCCAGAGAGTTGGGCTATGATTAGGAAGCTGAAAGAGAGATCAGGTATGGTATGCTCACCGTCCAACAGTAGTGGGGTGCATGGATGCACGGTTCATCGCGGAGAACCACCGATTGAAAATTGCAAACAAAACCACATAGTGGTTCAGCTTTTATAATGCACAAGGCATATAATAAAATAAATTTGGATTTTAACCTCCAGGAGTGCTGGTTCTCAACGTTTGGACGATTGTCTACTTCGTGGTTTTGTTTGCTATGATTAAGAACTCTATTGTTCGAAACGCATCAGCAAGGCTTATTTTCCTCAGGTGTGGCACGTTTTAAAATTATTTTTCTACAATAAAGTTTTCTAGTTTTAATATTTATTGCTGTAAATATTTTTTTTTTTGCGTCTGTGGCTAAAAGGATACCTGGGTGGCCTCACAGAAACTATCCTACAATGTAATGTGCTCCAGAAAGTTTGGTTGTGAACAGTAATGTATATGTGTATCCCAATAACTAAGGACTTCATCAATCCTCATTGTTAAGATGATCTTCAAGTGGAGGGGTACCAGATGGGTAAATGTTCAGTTAATATTGTGAAACTGATCATTTCTTCTAAATCTTCATGTCAGATACAAGTAATGTGATCTAAGTGTCTCAAATTCATTTGGCTTCCTGTAGATCTTACTTGGCTTCACAAGGTCATGACCATAGCTGTCCCACCCAAATGATGTGGTTTTAATCAACATCCATGTACGAATACAATGTTCCCAATTTTTTTTTCTTCTTACAATTGGCTTGGGGTAGTGTTTCTCTTAGAAGTGACACAATTGGTGTATGGTGACTTGTTTTCAAACAGTGCTTCATGGGAGATTAGAAAAAAGCCTGCCTGCCGGCCCACTCGCGGGTCGACGGCCTGACTTGGGGTGTATCGTGACGTTGCGCTGCTCCCGAGGGGTGCACAAGGTCAGCCAGATACTGTTCCACTGTTAACCCCTGTCCACACGGGCACAGGGAGAACCAGGGAGGACGAGAGAACACTTTCCTCGTCCAGAATCCTGAACGGCTGCCACTAGTTTCTAGTTTAGTTATAAGCCCGGTCCGTGACCGACTTATAACAAGGCCGAAACCAGCCTTGGGGTAGCTATATATTATAGACTAGGCGTGTCAGGCCGATGATCAAGACAGACTAACTCAGATTAAAGTTTATAGATTTAATTAGCCTTGGAGGGCACACTAGACAAATATATACAGAATGATAATATATGCTGGTAAGAGTCAGAGGTGCAAATACACGTACGGGTTACAGACAATGGCAGTAAAATGTGTCCAGTTACCTTTTGGTTGGCTTGGTACTCGGCCCACATGGGGGGCTTATGTGGCCTGGCTTCTCCGTGTGGATGCTCCTGGAAATGCTCTTAGGTAACCCCCCTCCATGGATCAACAGTTGAGCACACCTGGGCCCCTGCTTATATCTGTGAGGGGACAGCCCACGTGGCAGCCCCCTACACGCCCCCACACACCCCTGGGACAGTCTAGGAACTCCTCCCACTCTGGTCATACTGTTTCTGATAGAAACACAAAAATGGACCATAACGCGGTGGGGCATTGGCACAGAACCGAGCCGGTAGCACCATCAGAACCGGCTGGACCTACACTACACCCGGGAATCAGACACCCCTATCCTATGGACTCCTAGGTCCAGTTCTGGAATATCTCGGTCCCCAGGCCCCCAGAAACCCGGGAGTGGTGGCTATGTGTGCGGGGAGTTCCATATTTTAAGATATGAACTCGCCATGGACCAGTTATGAACGGATCGCCTATGAATCTAGATGAAATATCGGAGACGTGGCGGCTAGGTTGGATTAATTGAAGTCTTTGAAGCTTGGGGGTTTGAGGCAGCATATGTCTTGGGGCTAATTAATGGAGATGAGGCTTCTTTTCAGGTGTAATGCAGGATAGGACAGGTCCTCAAGAGCAAGAGACACTATGGCCCAGAGGTGAGGATCCCACTCAGTATTCCCTAACAGAGTATATTAAAATAGGCTTTCAACAGTGGACAACCTTTTTGAGCTAGCCAAACATTTAAAGTATTTAGCAGCAGAACACTCATTCGGTCAACATCCATTCTTCCTGACTATCAACTGAGCATGCATGATTTTTTTAAATGCTGAGAGTGGAAATGGCCAATGCCAGACCTATCTGGTAGACACTAGTTTCCTATCAGATAAATGATCAGGCATATTAAAATTGAGCAAGCCTTCCAGTCCACCAAGTGGCTTTGGTCCCTGATTGGGACCTGGCTCAGGGAATGAGATCTTGAACTTGAGCCCCGCTTTTCTATGGCAACCATACCCTTTCACTCCCACCCAAACCACTGGTATTTTCATATTGATTTTAAATGTAGTAGCGAATGTCCTGGTCGGGGGGGATCGTTCTTTCTTCTTTCACTGACGGATTTGTAGTTTTAAAGTTAATACTAATGTTGTGGGTTTTGTTTTTTTTTTTTGTTTTTTTTTTCTCTTCTTTGTAACTAACAGTTTCAAGAATTTTTCCCCCGATTGCTGAAAAGAACAAAGCGGGGGGGTCCGAGGCAAATAGGGAAAAATGTGTGAAGGTCGTTCCCCGGGGTGGGTCGGGGTCCATTTGGGGCCTCTTCTTTTTTGGGGGTAGGGGCCTGGATATGGTCCAGAAAGGAACCCTAAGCTACTGTTTAGGTATTTTTTGCTGTTATAGATTTCTGAAGAGCGAAAAGAAAACGAAAACTTTATGGAATTTACTGCTAACCAGTAGTGTTATTTTAAAATTTTGTTGTTTCATTTTGTGAAATACAAATGTACAATTGTATTAACAGGTATATGATGAAACCCTTTAATATTGAAAACAAAAAAAATGAGTTTAAAAAAAAAAAAAAAAAAAAAAAAATTGAGCATCCCAAATTTTTTTTTTTTTTTCAAAATTTGTGTGTTCGAAGAGAGTTTGGAGACCGACATAGACTTTGGGTTTACCAGCTTCGGTCATCAACCTGTCTTCACTTGGCATCATCTCCATTTTAGACTATTGATAGGTTATCACCGTGCTGCATTTGCTTATCCTAAAGTTGAGGTTGTTGCCAGAATGAACTTGTAGGACGTATTTAGTGTATTGTTCACTATAGAAAGGAAAATTAAAGTCGTGCTGTTCAGAGAGTCTGGAGACCGACATAGACATTGGTTTACCAGCTTGGGCCATCAACCTGTCTTCACTTGGCATCATCTCCATTTTGGACTATTGATAGGTTAACACCATGCTGCACTTGCTTATCCTAAAGTGGAGGTTGTAGCCAGAACGAACTTGTAGGACGTATTTAGTGTATTGTCCATTATAGAAAGGAAAATTACAAGTCTCTGTTGGTAGTAAGGTGGCCCTTACAGAGTTGCTTTTGCGCATACTTTGAATGACAAGAAAATTTGGATCTTTGACACAAAACCCTTAACTTGGTCCGTGAACGAAAAGATTGTGTTCCCACTGGAGAATTATGGAGTGAGTTGAGCAAGATAAATGAAGGAAATTGTAGAAGTCTTGAACCCAGTATCGGGAACCCTGAAGACCCAAACAGAACGCAAAATATCCATATTGCCAAAATAAAAGTCCTTCTGATGACTCAGTAAAAGGTTGTCCCATGAAGTCCACCTAGTGATAGGCTGATCTCTAAATCCCTGTTGATCAATGCTTACTTAATAGTTTTTATTTTTGCCCACTAAAGGGAGCCCTGTACAACCAAATTGGGAAAAATGATAGATGAATATTTAAATGAATGTAAATAGCCTGAGTTTTCAGCACAAAGTATACAAATCACATTTCAAATGTAAAAACAGTGGGAGTGGGACTCAGCATGGGACTGTTGGAGCTGTAGAACAGCAGACAGACGTTGGCAGGGATATGGGTATAAGTGGCACTATAAAGGCTTTAATCCAGAAGCAAGGCTATGTCAAAGATAGTTGACTTTAAATAACTTCCTGAATCTTTCCTTAATTCTGGACCCCTTCACCTTATTCTGTCCCTGATAGCCCTAAAAAAAATTCCCTAAGCTGCAATTGACCCTATTAAGAACAAGCTGGGATCAAACAGGACTTTGGAGTAAACAGCCCTGAAACATGGCAACCTAAGCTAAAACAAAAATACAGTAAAAACAAGGCCTCTAAATAACTGGGTAAACAGATTACTACATACAATCATTCAAACTAGACCATACAGAACAGAACTAGATATGCATAAGATACTATATCACGTAACAGAATACCAGCATATTTCTAGCCACAACATCTCAGGGCATGCATTATACCAGAACTTGACCCAACAGGACTAGAGAGGACACATTAAATATGCTGGAAACTGGACACAAGGCATACTAATATACAATCAAACAGAGACCTGCTATCAACAACCCCTCATGCTACCAAAATAGGAATTTTTATAAAGAGAATATCAATTTGCCAATTCACTCAACCAGCAAAGGCTGCGCAGCATGGTCAGGTGATAACATGAGCAGTTGAAATGTGACCTAAATAAAAACAGAAAAAATCCAGACATGGCAAGGAAAATCCTTGCTGATGGTTGCAGATCCCAAGACTCTTCTTTGTCAACTCATTGTGCCCTTATACAACGTATAGAAAGAGGTTAACTTGATGAGACAGACCCTTGAATAACAACTATCCCACAATTAGGGCAATGTGTCTACATTTGCTAAATTCTGCTACTGCTTATATCCTTCTTTAATTGGTGTATATTCTATATCAGGAACTGGCATTGACATTTTCATCTTATTTCTGCATTGGCCACTGTTACATATAGTACGTTCTAAATATAGTAAATGAATTGCTTTTCATCATGAGACGACTTCGATTGTTCTATATACAAAACTTATTTTTAGGACCATAAAGCATGTCGGCACAATTCACAATTCAGCAGCTCGGAATAAAACATTCCTTGTGCACAGACGGCATGTTACGCAACCTTATAAAATGTCTCACTGTTCACAATCTGCTTGGAATGGAAGCCTGATTAGAGTCATTTCGTTTTTAGAAATGGAAAAAAACTACATCCAAAATACACAGTTCACCTATGTCTTTGTTACTTTGTCCTCATTTTACCTGCGCCGGGGTTTATAACATATTCATGGAATTTATCCTTCTCATTACTATTCATTCACCACCAAAATATAGACTAGGGGTCATTTAAAGAGACACCACCATAAAAAAAAAAAATTTTTTTCACATATTGACGAGCAATATGTGACTATTATATGTTTTTTTGGTTTTTTTTAATAGAATTTTTTTTTAAAGTTTCCCTATGTACATGACTTCCTGGTTCGTCTCCCTGACTTCCCCTTTGTGAGGTCTAATAGCATGGCAACGAGGATTGCTTGACGGTTCTCTTCCAGGCCGACTAAGGCCTCAGAGGTGTAAGTATTACCAGCAGGACCTGATAAGTGTGAAAAAAGTTGAAACCCTACCCAGTGCAGAAAAAAAATGAATCATCCTTCCATGTATTGCTCTTGTTGTTGCCTTACCAGTCTATCTTAATCATTATCTCGGCCTGTCCAGAAAACAAAAGAGGAATCCTTAAAGGGTTTTGCCCACGAAACCCCATTTTTACCTCCTGATCCCAGCTCTCAGCTCTGCTGCTTTAGAAGGGGCGTGTGTGATTTGTTTGAATTGCAAATCATGTGACCCAGCAGGAAAGACATCACCAGGGCCTTTCTCTCTCTAGTCAACGAAAGGTCTGTTTATGGATAGACTTGTAAATAGCTACAATGTAGCTCAGAGGTAACATTTTTTGATTTACAGCACAAGGGTCCTCGGTTCCAATCCCTGCAGGAACTTAACCTGTTGATTTTTTTTCTCTTTATCAATGCACAGACCTCATTGAGGTTTCTTTTTTATTTATTTGCACTGTTTGACTATTTACTATGGAGTACAGAGGACGGGAATAGAATGACAGCAAACCCGGGGTTTGAAACACACAGTAGCTGCCTGAGAGGAGAGGTGATTCTGAAACATGTGCGACCAGGCATGAGGAGCTCTCAGCCCTGGTCGTATCCCCTGGAGACGAGCTGTAAACAATGGATCACTAAAGGAGCAGCTAAAACAAAAACGCTGCAGAATTTTTAATAATAATGAATTGTGAAAATGTTTAGTATTTAATTTTCAAACTTCCCACGTTAATTTTACTTCATGGCAGAACCCCTTTAAAGGGGTTGTCTCACTACAAGGATTGCTTTTATGTTAAAGATCTTGCAAAAACAAGTCACTTTGCAATATGTGTACATTAAGTGTCCTAACTATTCCTAGATATCCCCTCTTATGTTGGCTGCATCAGCTCCTCAGGTCGCTATAGCTACAGACCTGTTCAATCTCTCACGATAGGCTGCCAGCGCTGGTTGCTTCAGCTACAGACCTGTTCGATCCCTCATGATAGGCTGCCAGCGCTGGTCACTATAGCTACAGACCTGTTCAATCTCTCATGATAGACCACCAGCACTGGTTGCTATAGCTACAGAGCTTTTCAATCTCTCCTGATAGGCTGCCAGCACTGGTTGCTATAGCTACAGACCGGCCTTCTGCTGCAGTCTAGTAGAAGCCAGTAAACACGCCCCTGAATTCAAAATGAAACCAAGAAAACAGGACTGAGGTAAGAGGAATCGATGGAGTGAGACAACCCCTTTAAGTCATTACCTACTGTTTACAATGAGACCACATGCATACAAGTAACAGCTGCAGTAAAGTGAGATTTGTCTGCCCTGCCATTCAGGAGTTTTATCTCTTCACAATCACAACTAGAAAGGGACAAGATATTAAATGTACTTTTAAATTGCATAGGACTGCCGAAATAAAAGAAATACTGCTAAAAATTCTGACTACATTATTTTTTAGGAATATTGTTTTTTATAAATACCCCTTTCTGATGGAAGTGTCCCTTTACTGCACTGATATTGTTATGGCACGCAATGATGTCTAGGTGACCCATTCTTACTTTTGCTTACAGCACTAGTTCTCAATGAGGAGATCTAACTTTGTATTGGATCTTACAGGCAATGCTTCATGGGAAAACATATGTAAACTAGCTCTCCTCTGCAGATGAACTTGGCTTGTATCCTTTTCACATTGCAAGGCTCAGTGAGTCACATATTACTTGAGGATTGCTACATCCAATAGATTGAGCGTTCAGCACTCGTCCAATAAGCCTTCTGAAATATGCAAATACCCAGTGAGGTGTACAAGGCGTTGAATGCCCACACACCGACATGGTGCTTCTCCACAATGGGATACATTACCCCTTCTTTATTTCAAGTCTGAGATTCTGGCTTGACTTATTTTCCTAGTCATGTTTTAAGGCTCCTTAACCCCTTAATGCTGCAGCGGCTTGTTTTTTTTTGCCTGACAAAAAGTAATTTTTAAGGGTGCCATTGACTATGCCATATAATGGAAAAAGCCCCAAAAATTCTTTGTAGGGTGGAACATGAAAAAAAACAAAAAAAACATAACTGTTGTTAATTTTTTTTTTTAAATCTTTTACGGTGTTTACTGTCTTGGTAAATGATGTTCTTGTTTAATAGATCAGACTTTTACGGACACAGCGATACCAGTTATGTGTAACTTTTTTATTTTTTTACATTTTTTAATTTTTTAAATGCCGTAAGGGTGTGTTTTAAACTTGTAATATTTTTTTCATTTTCATTGCAGAAAAATGTACAAATTTGGTTCTCCTAGTAATAGGAGCAGTAACATAGCAGCTATGGAGGCCTTCGTGGGACCCCCAGCTGCCATGAGAACCGCTTGGCACTCTGTGATCTCATCGCAGGAGGGCACCGGAACGATATGCAGCGCCATTGCACATTCATATAGACACTGCGTTTGCGTCCGCATCCAAAATGTTAACAAGCCGGGATCAAAGTCGTCTCTGATCTAGGCTGATAGCAGCTGCTCCTGGCTTTAGTAATGAGCTGTTACCTGCTGTAAAGAGAGTGGGCTTAGTGAGTGAGCCCGCTCCATACTCCCTTACTAGCATTATACCATACCAGTACATCACATGTTGGTAAAGGGGTTAATGCATTAAACCTGACTTAAAAGGAGAGCTAATTTACATACCCTTTTTCCCAGGGAGCATTGCAAGACTCCCCTTACCAAGTTGGTGCAATCCTCAACATTTTCTCCCCAAAGTTGTAAGATTCTATACACAGCTGAATCATCAAATTGGAGCTGGTTCCCCCAAGAATCCTGAATCTTTCCTTAGACCTAGCCCTACTGCTGTCCATAATACTGGACCTACTCACCTTATTCTGTCCCTGATAGCCCTAAAAATGTCCCTGAGCTACAGTTGACCCTATTAAGAACTAGCTGGAATCAAACAAGACTTTAGAGTAAACAGCCCTGATAGAGCTGTGTCAGAGGCACCTTATTCCGCCAACCAGTACCACGTTCTGTACCAAAAAGAGGCAGACTGCTAAAATAGTTGTCTATAGATGGTGTTGCATGCTGTTGGAGATGAATTTGGTTTGGCTAAGACCCTTAGTCCTTGTGCAAGGCTCATATATGTTGTTGGACATTGTCTCATAGGTGGCACTACAGAGATGGTTTTCTTTCTTTTGAAGGAGAATGAGTTAATATACTTTAGGTATCTGCCTATAGTCCTTTAGGTCTGAAGTTACCATTATCTGCCACCTCATTGACACCCAAAAGTTGGGCATAGACCTAAAGTAATTACTCTACCCTAAACCCCTCTTTGCATTCCTGGGTTAAGCATGGTAGACACCCCATGTTTTTTGTCAGTTTGGGGATGGATAACCAACACTATTGTCAGTCTTTGTGGCTCTCTTAGTGTTCCATCTTCTGTCACACAGTTCTCTTGCCCCTTGGTCTTCATGGCAGTTAATCACAATGTAAGAACCCTTCATCCCTCTTTCACCTTTTTGGTTGGTGGATTTGTTGCCTATAGAGCATGACATATTATCTGGTGACCAAAAGAGCAAGGATTCCATGGTAGTGTAGTTCAGTCATGGCACAGGTGAGGAGGAAACAGCCGCTTTCTTCTCTAGGCTAAGTTCTTGTAAAGGTCCACATAGCCTGGATCTGGGATTATTAACCTGCAAATGTAGCAGTTTTGTTGTCCACACTAGGGTTTCATGCATTATGGGTCCACTTTATAGATAAAGTTTTTGCAGTTGAATTCATTCGAAACCCAACAGAAAAAATGCTACATAAGATTTCTTATATATGTAGTAGAAGCATTGTATATGGCAGCATACATAGCCTACACAGGATACATTACAGTATGAATTAGTCCTTAAAGGGGTTGTCTCACTACAAGGATTGTTTTTTATGTTAAAGATCTTGCAAAAACAAGTCACTTTGCAATATATGTCCATTAACAGTGTCCTACCTATTCCTAGATATCCCCTTTTGTGTGGGCTGCATCAGCTCCTCAGGTTGCTATAGCTACAGACCTGTTTGATCTCTCCTGATTGGCTGCCAGCACTGGTTGCTATAGCTACAGACCTGGCTTCTACTACAGCCTAGTAGAAGTCAGTAAACACACCCCTGAACTCAAAGTGAAACCAACAAAACAGGACTGAGGTGAGATGAATCAATGTAGTGAGACAACCCCTTTAAACTCAGAGCATGAAAACTTGTGCAAACATAAATGTCTGTATCAAGTTCATCCTATCCACTGCATATTTGCATTGAATTCCAATGCTAGAGGCCTTTCTATGCATCCTAGCATTCCCTCATGTGCCTTTTCCAGTTATTTGAGGTTACATGGGTTTCAGCCGAATAATAAGAGGTCTCTGTCAGTCATTACTAATGGAACAGTTCTCAGCCGGAATCAATAATAGGATGTTTAGTGCCCGCTATCTTCAGAATGTAACCCAGATGTTGTTAAACCTATGCATTTCACTAAACAAAAGGCAGCGCTTGGAAATAACTATAGTGCTGGAAGTAGGTTAGGCTTAAAACCTGTTAACCCTTCTGAAATTTAACTTAATGTGGAATGTTTAAGCCTTAAGTTTACCCCAAAGACTATTTTAAACTACAATTTATAGCACCAGTCAGACATAAGACTTTAAGTAAGAACAATAATATAAATAATGTAATACTACCCCTATGTACAAAATTATAAATGTTATAATACTGCCCCTATGTACAAAAAAGCAACTACTATAATTCTGCACCTATGTACAAGAATATAACTATTATAATACTGCCCCTATGTACAAGGATATAACCTATATAATACTGCCCCTATGTACAGGAATATAACTACTATAATACTGCCTCCTATGTACAAGAATATAACTACTATAATACTGCACATATGTACAGGAATATAACTACTATAATACTGCCACCTATGTACAGGAATATAACTACTATAATACTGCCTCCTATGTACAAGAATAAAAACTACTAAATACTGCTCTTATTACAAGAATAAAACTACTATAATACTGCCCCTATTTTACAAGAATATAACTACTAAAAATAATGTCCTCTATGTACAAGAATATAACTCCTATAATACTGCTCTTATGTACAAGAATATAACTACTATAATACTGCCCCCTATGTACAAGAATATAACTACTATAATAATGTCCTCTATGTACAAGAATATAACTACTATAATACTGCCCATATGTACAAGAATATATCTAATATAATACTGCGCCCTATGTACAAGAATATATCTAATATAATACTGCCCCTATGTACAGCCTGTAAGAGTTCACATGAGTTTGGTCGCCATCTTGGCCCGGCCTGGGGGACACTCTCGCTCTGGGATCGCCGCATTGGTAAACGGAACAGCAAGTAGACACAGGATTCTCTTTAAGTCAGGCCTCTGCCAGCTTTATTCTTCAACACAGCAAAACATATACAGCAAACAAAATAAATCCTAGGCCGTCCAGCCACTAACTAAACGTACAGAGAGTCCCTCTCTAGCAGTGGTCTGGGGCTACTACCCAGCCCCACAAACATGTACTCACGCCATACAATATAGTCCTTGGGTCTGGCTTTTCTCAAGCCTGGGGAGAACAACCCAGGATACTCTCCTGGACAAGGCCTGCACACTTCCTCCACTGACTGTGAGCCACACTGCCCCCTGGTACACTGAAGACCAGGCTATTTAACAGGCCTCTAAGGCCTCGTTCACACGGCTTATTTCAGAACGTATTTACAACGGATTTCCGATGTAAATACGTTCTGAAATCAGTTGAAAATCAGTTGCAAATACGTGCCACTAAGTGTGGCACGTATTTGTAACTGATTTCCCGACGGATTCACCATCTACAATCATTGTAGGTGGTGAATCCGTCCGGAAATAATTGACATGTGAATTGTTTTTCCGTCCGGATTGCCGTCGTCAATCCGCGGCGGCAATCCGGAACGGAACTACGCGTCGTGTGAACGACGAGCCGTATTTTCTATTGAAATCAATAGAAAATAGGCTGTGACTTATTTCGGACGGAAAGGCCGACGGATTGACGATCGTCAATCCGTCGGCAAATACGCGGCGAATTAAGCCGTGTGAACGAGGCCTAAGTGTGCTTTCACACAGTGCAGTTTTGGTGCAGTTTTAACTGCACTCCAATGAAACTGCCTGTATTAGGGTGCTTTCACAAGGTGCGTTTTTGGTGCATTTTTGATGCGTTTTTTCAATGCGTTTTTTGTGCAGGAAGGCACAGCCATTGATGCTGTACATTGCTGCACAAAAATCGCGGCAAAAATTGCGGTAAAATTGCGGTAATTACCGCGATTTTTGTGCAGCAATGTACAGCATTAATTGCTGTGCCTTCCTGCACATAAAACGCATTGAAAAAACGAATAAGAAACGCACCAAAAACGCACCATGTGAGAGCACCCTAAGGTGGACAAGCAGCTGAGTAACTCTCCTAATTACCACCTGAGTAATTAACTCCAGTTTACCCTTGCAAAACTGCTGACCTTCCTCATTGACAGCCAGTAACTTGGTAACCCATACCTTGGAATTCAGCTGCTGCAAAACACTTAGTGGCTGATAAATGCAATCTTCTAAGGTCGCATCGACACAAACCATATAACTACTATAATACTGCCCCCTATGTATAAGAATATAACTACTGTAATACTGCCTCCTATGTACAAGAATATAACTACTATAATATTGCCCCTATGTACAAGAATATAACTACTATAATACTGCCCCTTATGTTCAGGAATATAATTACAATCATACAGTCCTTAAGGCAATTATATGGACTTGGATGTACAGTATGATCTGGTTTTGTGTGTCGGAGGTCCTCTGATTACAACTGTAGAACCATAATTCTTAATAATATCCAAGAAGAGAAATCTATAGAGAATTCCTTTGGTCTCACTGTCTGATTTCCCAGGGTTCATTGGAGCCTATACATTTCTGCAGTAGTAGAGATTTCTATACCCGGAGTGGTCATTACTATTAGGGACACTGTTAATTAGCCTGGATTTTAAAACGGTCTGAAGCTAATAAATCCCCGACCCCAGCGATTGGTGGATCCACCTTCGTCTCTCTTCTGTTGCTTTAATTAGAGGAAGCTGGTTCTTATTTTATGCCTAATGATGCAGAATACAGTATGGGACATTCTGCACATGGATCTGGCGCTGGTAAAACCTAGTTTATTATGTGAGGACAATGTTGGGCTTTGTGAGACTCCAGGCATCATGTTGATTTACTTTAGCTGGGAAATACTGTGTACATGGGAGTAGCTACAGGGGCTGCACAGGTAGCATTTTCAATCAAGCCCAGGAACATGAGGGGCCTAAAGGCTCTTGTGCCAACGAAGAAGACATCATTAGGTGCTGCATGGCCTGTTACAGATTCACTTTGGAGCCCAGGAGTTTCAAAGGAGTGTTCTCACGATCCTGTTTTACAGAGCCTGCTCTTCACAGCCAGCTTCAGTCTTCCACTTCCTGTTCAGGCTGTGGGCGGTTCTTCAGCAGTGACTGGCATTTCAGCTCTGCTATTTCTAGCTGAGCCTTTGTGAGAGACATTGGCGATGGAGGGGTTTTAAAAGCAGAACGCAAGTGTAAAGAACTCTACAGGACTAAAGTTTGTCAGTAACAAACATAAACAAGTTCCTGTGCTGCTGATAAGACACAGCAGGAAGTGACCCCTCAATTCCGGCCAGGACCGCTAGAGCAGAGAGAAGTAGCTCTGAAAGAAAGCAAAATCAGAACAGCATGGTATTCGATAGTGGTCTTTATTTACCTTTGCCTCCCTATCTCTTTAAAGCTAATCAGTGTGGTGAGAATACCCCTTTAAAGAGTACCTATCACCTCCACACAAACACACACAAATTGATAGTAGATGAAATTATAAGACTTTTCTCATATACATGTCATTAGCAATCAAGAGGTTTTCCCTCCGTTTTACAGGGGAACAGGTTTTACTTTCACTTTGTAACTCAGAAGAATCTTATCATTCTTTTGGGAGATACCAACTGTGCAGGGGGAGTTGAGTGCATAGATGCTTGTACAAGGTAATCGGAGTCTCTCACTACATGGAGTACGACAGGCACAGCACACTGAGGACACAGTGTGACAGAGTTTACCTGTTGCTTCAGCACATGAGGCACATGTTGTAGCATTACAGGCTCCCCCCTGCACAATGGACTCTCCCAACTCAGAAGCAGGAGATTTGATACAACTGTCAACATAGTGATCCATCAAGCTGTCATGTGCCAACTTGGCCTGACTTCTGAGCTGTCTTAAAGGGCCAGCACTTTAAAAAAAAACAAAACAAAAAAAACAGAATTACAGGTGAAATGCTTTGATTTTCCTAATAAAGCATGTTTGAAAGGGCTTGTATGTTAGTCTTCTGTTACTTCATGAGATTTCTCTGAAGGTGATAGGTAGGTACTCTTTCAGTTCTGCCTCTGTCTGCATGCGACATATATATGGACTGATAAAGGAATATATCTGATTTCCACAAACCTTCTAAAATGTGCACATTGTTCTTCATGAAGAACCTTGTTGGATATTTATCTTTCTTTCCCACATTTTTGTCCCACTTGCATTGTCAGATCATAGATATGGAATAGTTTGGGCTATAATTAGAAATATATTAATAAAGTATTTAAGCCCTAGTGGGAAAATGCTATGTGAACTAAGAGCCTCAGAATTTTTTCATGTATTCTAGTTAGCAGTAATGCCTTTTCCAAAATTCCTATGTCCTTTCTGATAGTTTCCTTAGTCCATAGTGTGCCACTGTTATTTGAATTTGAATGTATATATGTATTGCAGCCACACCAGTGCGCATTTGTTTTTGCAAACAAAGTTCTTTTGTGCAAAGCCAAGTGTTGTTTTTGGAAAATGCTATGTAGGCAGATAATGCTAAGCTTGGGTATATGGTTGAAGGGGGCCTTGTCTTCACCAAAACTCTTTTATGGAAGGTAATGCAGTGTATTCTGCTTTTCACTTTGCTCACATTAGTGGCAGCTTTACCAGTTTACATCCAGCAGCCAAAATCCAGATTTGAGTCCGAATATCAGAGGGTACAATGGAGCAGATGAATGGCGACGTCGTAGACATAGAGCTGCCACCCGAAATCTGTAAGCTCCTTACAGTGAAGGCGTTTGGGGCCTTGGAACCCCATTATAGGAGGAAAAAGAAGTTGTCAGAGGCTCCAGGGAAGGAAGACAAGGTGCAGCAGACTGTCGGAGCAAGGGCACACAAAGTGGCATCGGTCCCTTGGTGGATAAAAGTGTGAGAAGCACAGACATGTTTTGTTAGGTATTGTTATGCCTTTGGTATTGTTGGTTTTATGGTCCAGGATTTGGTTAGCGGGTATGTTATATGGGTGACTATTCCTATATTAATGTTGATTTAATAATATATTTTTTATTGTATTTCTAGTGGTTTATTGGTATTTGCTTCTGGTTGTTATAGGTTAGTTTGCATCGGACAGCTATCAGAATTGTATTATTGCCCATTGTGTTTAGGATGTTCATGCGCAGTACGTGCTAATAAGAGCATTTCCTCCACTTTGCAACCTAGTCGGCAGATGCCCTTTCCTAGCTAAGCCTGTGGTATTGTGTTCGATTAACTGGTGTCTTTGTGGAGAACATATTTAAGATCTATTGATGTTTCCTTTTTGGGTGATCCAGTGGTTAGGATTTTGTTCCTTATGTCAAAAGGTAACTGGCCCGTAGTACAGCCATTCCCTTTTAGATAGAATACTTAATGTAGTCAACTAATGACAATTTGTCTTGCGTGTCTGCCTGTCCAGACTATGGAGGTGGTTATTAAAATGTTAGTTTTAAAGGGGTTTTGCCATCTGACTGTGTCACAGAGCCTGCTCTTCACAGCCAGCGTCAGGCTCCCACTTCCTGTTCAGACTGTGGGCGGTTTTCAGTTTCAGGCTCCCACTTCCTGTTCAGGCTGTGGACGGTTCTTCAGTTTCTTGCTCCCACTTCCTGTTCAGGCTGTGGGTGGTTCTACAGCTTCAGGCTACCACTTCCTGTTCAGGCTTAAGTGGTTCTACAGCATCTGGCTCCCATTTCCTGTTCAGACTGTGGGCGGTTTTCAGTTTCAGGCTCCCACTTCCTGTTCAGACTGTGGGCGGTTTTCAGTTTCAGGCTCCCACTTCCTGTTCAGGCTGTGGACGGTTCTTCAGTTTCTTGCTCCCACTTCCTGTTCAGGCTGTGGGTGGTTCTACAGCTTCAGGCTACCACTTCCTGTTCAGGCTTAAGTGGTTCTACAGCATCTGGCTCCCATTTCCTGTTCAGACTGTGGGCGGTTTTCAGTTTCAGGCTCCCACTTCCTGTTCAGACTGTGGGCGGTTTCAGTTTCAGGCTCCCACTTCCTGTTCAGAGCTGTGGACGGTTCTTCAGTTTCTTGCTCCCACTTCCTGTTCAGGCTGTGGGTGGTTCTACAGCTTCAGGCTACCACTTCCTGTTCAGGCTTAAGTGGTTCTACAGCATCTGGCTCCCATTTCCTGTTCAGACTGTGGGTGGTTTTCAGCTTCAGGCTCCCACTTCCTGTTCAGACTGTGGGCGGTTTTCAGTTTCAGGCTCCCACTTCCTGTTCAGACTGTGGGCGGTTTTCCGTTTCAGGCTCCCACTTCCTGTTCAGGCTGTGGACGGTTCTTCCGGGACTTGCTCCCACTTCCTGTGCAGGCTGTGGGTGGTTCTACAGCTTCAGGCTACCACTTCCTGTTCAGGCTTAAGTGGTTCTACAGCATAAGGCTCCCTCTTCCTGTTCAGGCTGTGTGTGGTTCTACAGCTTCAGGTCTCACTTCCTATCCAGGCTGTGTGTGGTTCTACAGCTTCAGGTCTCACTTCCTATCCAGGCTGTGTGTGGTTCTACAGCTTCAGGCTCTCACTTTCTGGTCAGGCTGTGGGCGGTTTTACACCATCAGGCTCGTATTTCCTGTTCAGGCTGGGGCAGTTTTACAGCAGTGACTGACATTTTAGCTCTGCTATTCCTAAGCTAAGCCTGTTAGAGGGACATTGGTAGTGGAGCAGTTTTAACAACCAAGCACAAATCTACAGAGCTCTATAGGTTAAAATTTGTCAGTAAGAAAAACAAACAAGCTCCTGTTCTGCCGATAAGACACAGCAGGGAGTACTGTGACCATCCTGGCCAGGATTGCTAGAGCAGAGAGAGGTGGTCGATAACCAAGCAGAAGATAAGAACTGCTCTAACTCTGAAGAGAAGCAAAATCAGAACAGCAATGCATTTGGGAATAGTCTTTATTTACCTTTGCCTACATGTAGGCAACACTAAATGAAGATGTTTTCCAAATATATTGCGTTGTTCAATTTTTTTTTGTTAAGGAGCTACAATTGATTTTATCACCTTCTGTGCTCTCCCGGGTTCCCCAAGTGACCGACTTGTGTACTTCTCCCCCCCCCCCTGCTGTTTGTTCTATCTGATAGCAGGGAGAGAAGTCATCACCCAGGTCCTGGCCAGCACAGAACTTTGGTCAGTGAGAGCTTGTTTGTTATCTGATCTTTCAGACAAAAGAAAGTAATTACTGTTGTTTACTTAAATCTCATGCTGTCAGGAGCAGGGAAGCTTCTGATTTAATCTAATTAGCAGAAGTCTGAATACACTGAGCGCATATGCTAATTACAGACAGCTTGACCAGGAAGTGACAGAGCAAAGCAGCATTATTTCATTCATGCATCCTATGAAACTTTGAGATGAGACAACCCCTTTAAGGAGAACAACTCAACTTCTCCTCAAGCTTTGTTAGACCCACATTCAGGCCTTTGGTAGTGAGACCTAAATCTGGTCCTGATCTTTTCTGACATGCTACCACATTTAGGTAGTGCTATTTATCACTCCCATGTTCGTGCCTTGGCGTCCTTCCTGCTACTTGTCTGTCTTCGAGCGACCCTTCGCTGGCGTCTTACCTCTTTACTGTACTTTTTCATCCCCAGTATTGTCCAACTTCCGCAACACTGGCAGCTTCATTTATCAGCGGTGACTTCAACGCGCTAAATCACTCAGGGGCATCTTGTAAGTAATTAATGTGATGTTCAGGAAATCTGAGCTGCCAGCCCTGTGGTTTGTAGTAACAACTTAGCTGAATGAAGTTGTACAAAAGAGCAATGAATCATCCCATTGTCTTTAGCCGGGAAAGCTGTACATAGACGGCATGAAACTTGCCCGAATCTGTAGATTCAGTTGCACATTCTCTATGACAAGTCTCTCGCCGCAAGACACACGAAGTGGATTACATTTCTCTACAAGATACACATCTGAAAGCAAGGAAATCCTTACATCCAGCAGACACATTACAGAGGGCTTCTTAAGGCTTGTCGGAAATTACACGCTTGGGACCAGTAGTTGAAATCACCTTCAGTCCCATTGATCACGCTATCTGATCTGCGGGCGCCCTGTTATAGAGCAGGAGGAGCTGAACAGGCTGATATACACTCACCGGCCACTTTATTAGGTACACCTGTCCAACTGCTCGTTAACACTTAATTTCTAATCAGCCAATCACATGGCGGCAACTCAGTGCATTTAGGCATGTAGACATGTCAAGACAATCTCCTGCAGTTTCAAACCGAGCATCAGTATGGGGAAGAAAGGTGATTTGAGTGCCTTTGAACGTGGCATGGTTGTTGGTGCCAGAAGGGCTGGTCTGAGTAATTTCAGAAACTGCTGAATCTCCTGGGATTTTCACGCACAACCATCTCTAGGGTTTACAGAGAATGGTCCGAAAAAGAAAAAACATCCAGTGAGCGGCAGTCCTGTGGGCGGAAATGCCTTGTTGATGCCAGAGGTCAAAGGAGAATGGGCAGACTGGTTCTAGCTGATAGAAAGGCAGCAGTGACTCAAATATCCACCCGTTACAACCAAGGTAGCAGAGAGAGCATCTCTGAACGCACAGTACGGCGAACTTTAGGCAGATGGGCTACAGCAGCAGAAGACCACACCGGGTGCCACTCCTTTCAGCTAAGAACAGGAAACTGAGGCTCCAATTTGCCCAAGCTCATCGAAATTGGACAGTTAGAAGATTGGAAAAACGTTGCCTGGTCTGATGAGTCTCGATTTCTGCTGCGACATTCGGATGGTAGGGTCAGAATTTGGCGTCAACAACATAAAGCATGGATCCATCCTGCCTTGTATCAACGGTTCAGGCTGGTGTGGTGGTGTCATGGTGTGGGGAATATTTTCTTGCACTCTTTGGGCCCCTTGGTACCAAATTGAGCATCATTGCAACACCTTGTTGAATCTATGCCACGAAGAATTGAGGCAGTTCTGAAGGCAAAAGGGGGTCCAACCCGTTACTAGTATGGTGTACCTAATAAAGTGGCCGGTGAGTGTAGATCGGTTTGCGGTGTAAGATTCAGTAGAAATTGTATTCTATGCATTAAAATCTCTGCTTTTTCTGGGTCTAGGAGTCCAGTAGGCGGTGCTAACTGTGATTGACAGTTTTTCTTGTACTAGTATGCATACAGAGCAGGGCTGTGGAGTCGAAGTCGGTGCCTATTTTGCAGGAGTCGGAGTCGTCATAAAATGGACCGACTCCGACTCCCAAAATATATAATAAGTTGGTCCAGTTAGTTTGATGCAGTGCAAAGAGCAATTTTATATACAGTCATCTTACCTATCTTATACATAAATGTGACAAGTATTTAGCATCTGCTCAGTTCTGCAGATTCTTTCCTGTAACTGCATTGTTACTGTTTTGCTCCTGAAAATCAAAATCTTAATTTGTATTATTTTGCAAGTATTCTGTAAATCCACCTTTGGCTTGCAATACTGCCTGAATCCTTCTGGTCTCTGAATCAGACTCAAGCAGGTCTTGACTAAAATCTGATCCCAGGTCTCTTCTACACATTCCCAATGTTGGTGCAGACTGGACTTGGATATAAATACAGCTTTTTCTTCACCTCTACCCACAAGTGTTCAAAAGATCAAAACATTGTTACCCTTTTGCTTGTCAGTGTCTGTTCTACCTAAATAGCTTGATTATTGTATCATACGGTGATAAAAAGCCTGATGTTACCATTTTACTACAGTAAAGTTATCACTTAAACATGCGCCATGTATGAGGGAGTCAGGAGTCGGAGTCGGAGGTTTGGGAAATTGAGGAGTCGGAGTCGGGGCTTTGGCTTGCCGACTCCACAGCCCTGATACAGCGATAGCTGTTATCACAGGTGCTCCCGCGACCCTCGCTCCGGGTCGCAGGCTCACCCATGCCCGCGCTGCAAGCGGGTCGGGCCATGGGCACACTCACAACTCCGTCCTGAGGTGCGGTTACTCACCCAGCCTTGTTCTTGACATCTCTGCTTCCCGGCGCGTGTGTCCCCACTCCCTAAGGCGTGCGTGCGCCAGTTATGTTAAATTTGTGATCCCCGAATGCTGACCCTATTTAACCTGCCCCTTCCTGCCGTTCCTTGCCGGATCGATAGTGTCCTTGTTGCCTAGAGAGAAAGCGTTTCATAACTTTTCCTTTGCTATTCCGTGTACTGTACCTATTTGCCTCCTTCCCTTGACACAAATCTTTGCCAACAGTCCTGACCTTCCTGCCTGTCCCTGACTTCGACCCAGCCTAGCAATTCTGTACCTCGGCCGCCACTGCAGGCAAGTCGCTCCAGGGGTAGCGACCAGGGGGTTCGCTTTGCGGTGGGCTCTGGTGAAAACCAGCGGCCCCTTAGACTCCGCTTCCTGGTGCGGTTTACACCATCGCCTGCAGATGTACAGCGGATACACTACTCCAGCCGTTACAGCTGTCAGTCATTGATAAGACCGCCCATTGGACTCCTTACGGTACGTGTACACGGTGTCTTGCAACGCGTACTTGTACGTCAGTGCATACTTCTGAAGCGCTGGGGAGGAGGGGGCAGCCCCATTCACTTGGATTTACGCGCTGGGAAGAAGTGACATCACTTCTTTCACCAGTATGCATTGGGGAAGACAGAGGATAATCGTAGCTCTCTATGAGAGCTATGACTACTGTAGTTACAGTCTGGCAATTACGCCCCTAAGTACGGACTGTAAAAACACCGTGTGAACACCCCCTTAGTGTCCAAGCCATTTTCAGTTTTTCATCTCCGTCTTTTTTCGCTCCCAACTTTCCGAGCGCCATAACGGTTTTATTTTCCATCAACATAGCCATATTAGGGCTTGTATTTTTATGCAGGCCAAATTGTATTTTAATGGTTGAATTTAATGCACCATAATAATGTATTGGGGAGCACAAAAAAATTGTTTGTGGGGTGGACATGAAAAATCAAAACACAGTTGGGTGGCGTTTTGATGGAGGTTACCGAGGAAAATAAATGAGAAGTTTTCTGTCTTCTGTTGGTTGGTGCAATTCCAGCGATACCAGAGTCATTTAGTCTTTTTATGTTTTATTACTTTTTAAAAGACTTTATAATAAAAAAAAAGAATTTCTTCGCATCACAATTTTCGGAGAGAAATAACTTTTTATTTTTTTCTCCAGTAGAGCTGTGTGGTGGTTCATCTTTTGTGGTAATTTTTATTGGTGCCAATTTGGGGTGTATGCAACTTTTTATTTCAATGTTTTATTTCAATTCTTTTTCTTTGATAAATGGGAAAAAGTTTATTTTTAATTTTGTCTTTATTTTTAAATATTTTTAAACACTTTTTTTCATTTTTACAGTCATTTTTATTTATTTATTTACTTGAACATGCGACCACTGGATCGCTGATGTACAGCAGCATATAGGGATTTCATTTATCTTCTATTACACCCTGCTTTGGGGTGGATGGAGGGCTGAGTTGTTAAGATGGCGGAAGGGGACTCTGCAGCCTTGTATAACTCTTTACATGCTGCAGCCACATTCGAGACATCTAGGCAATTAAATGGCCAGGATCTGGGTAAACTGTAATCCCGGGCACTGGTGGCAGGTGGCAGCTGTTTCTCACAGCCGGTACCGCAGATGGAGCTGGCTCGACGGGCTCTGGTGAGTCACATATTCAATGACATTACTGGTGTATCCATATCAATAGGCCATTAATCTGTCCCTCTCCCAGAACCCTCACCGGTAAGCAGAATGACTGGGCAGTGGTTGAAGATAGGTCAGCAATATTAAATTATGTTAAAACCCCTTTAAGAGTAAAAGAGATCTCCCAGGAAGGTATGACAGCTCCTCAGATTAGGGGAAGTTTGGATCTAGTATATGGCCAAATGCGATCATAGCATTACATTAGGAAGTGTCTTGTTAAACAAAAATTTAAAGGACACTTTTGCTAAAAGTTTACTTTATTTCTTTGATTTCGTCATTTTTAACAAGCAGGCTTGGACTGGCCCACAAAGGAGCAGAGGTAATCTCCAGTTTTCCCATGGGCATGGGGGACCCTTGAGCTTGCAGGGTCTGGAGCTGCTCTTCAAGGAGAGAGGGAGAGAAACAGAGGCAGGATGCGAGAACCAGTGTGCAAGAGACATAAGCAGTCATGTACAGTAACTGTAGGGTGTACCCCAAGAGTCAACTCCACTAGTGGGTTTCTAGAATCAATTCCACTGGTGGACCCCAAGAATCAGCTCCACTGGTGGGCCCAAGAATCAACTCCACTGGTGGGCCCCAAGAATCATCTCCACTGGTGGACCCCAAGAATCAACTCCACTGGTGGGCTCACGAATCAACTCCACTGGTGGGCCACATGAATCAACTCCACTGGTGGAGCCCAAGAATCAATTCCACTGGTGGACCCCAAGAATCAACTCCTCTGGTGGGCTCCTGAATCATCTCCACTGGTGGTCCCCAAGAATCAACTCCACTGGTGGACCCCAACAATCAACTCCACTGGTGGGGCCCAAGAATCAACTCCATTGATGGGCACCAAGAATCAACTCCACTGGTGGGCCCCAAGAATCAGCTACAATGGTGGACCCCGCAAATCAACTCCACTGGTGGGCGCCAAGAATCAGCTACAATGGTGGACCCCAAGAATCAACTCCACTGGTGGGCTCCAGAATCAACTCCCCTGGTGAGCCACAAAAATCAGCTTCACTGGTGGTCCCCAAGAATTAACTCCACTGGTGGGCCTCAAGAAGCATTTCCACCCATGGGACTCCAGAATTAACTCCACTCGTGGGACCCAGTTAGCCCAGTCCAACAGTGACAACAAATGGAAACATATAAGTCCACTTTGCAGAAATGGGTTTGAATCCAACAAAGAGCAACATCTGCTTGACATTTGTGTTACCTCTTTGTTTTCCCTGTATATTTTGTTATCCGCCCACAACTCAGAAACATCCTAAAGCTCCACTGGTTTCCTTTGTAATTGGCACCAGTGTCTGTTAAATAGGGACATTAGATTGTAAGACCCATGGGGACAGGGACTGATATCAGTGATGATCATCTTTGTAGAGTTGCAGAATACTGTATGTTGGCACTATGTATCCAATAAAATAAATGTGTTTTGTGGCTTTAACTTGAGTCATCAAACCATTACCTCTCATACACTTATTATTTATTGAACTGTTGAACACTATGGGCGACATGAAAGAACGGGGTTGTGCCAGTTTTCTGGCGTCAAAAAGCTTTAGTAGACCTGTTCTATAGAAGTATGAAAAGTCGCATTCCAAACTTTGGCGCACTACTTTTTAGTGCCCCAAAGATTATGGCCGTTCTTGTGTGTAGCACCACATTTGTAGGATTTAAAACCCCTTTTTTGATTCTTTGAGGGGCCCAAAACTGGGTTTCAAAAAAAATTTTGAACACCCCAAACCCGGGGAAAGGGGGTGCCTGAGCCGACTTTGTTATGGCCTACACTACCCTGTAAAGTATGACCTGCAGAAGAACCGACCAGGGTAAAGGTGGGGCCCCGACCCGCTTTTGGTAAATTTGGCCCCTACACTGCCCTGTTGTATGAACCCGCAGAAGAACAGCCAACCCCGGGGGAAAGGTTTGGGGGCCCTGCCAGCTTGTGGGGAAAGACTCTACACTTCCGTAAAAAAAACCTGCCCGAAGAACAGCCAGACCAGGGGA
This sequence comes from Phyllomedusa bahiana, assembly GCA_025379985.1. Classification (NCBI taxonomy): domain Eukaryota; kingdom Metazoa; phylum Chordata; class Amphibia; order Anura; family Hylidae; genus Phyllomedusa; species Phyllomedusa bahiana. Next base: position 136,527 of record JAODAL010006045.1, read on the forward strand.
AAGTTGGGGGCCTGACCAAAACCTTTGGGGAAATTGGGGGTCTAACTTCCCCCTTTAAAGTATGAAACCCGCAAAGAATGGGCCCAAACCCGGGTAAAAAGTGGTTTTCTGGGGCCCAAATTTTGTGGGATTGGCTCTACACTGCCCTGGGATGTATGGGCCTGCAGAAGAACAGACCCCGGGGAAAGGGGTTTTCCCGAGCCAGACTTTGGTATTGGCCCCTAAAACTGCCCCGTATGTATGGACCTGCAGAAGAACATACCAGGGTTTAAAGGGGGGTGCCTGAGCCCAACCCTTTGGTATTGGCTCTACCCGCCCGGGATGTATGAGCTTTAGAAAACAGCCAAACCAAGGGAAAGGGGTGCCTAGCCAGACTTGTGGAAAATTGGGGTCTACACGGCCTTTAAAGTATGACCTGCAGAAGAACAGCCAACCAGGATGAAGGGGGTGCCGAGCCAGAACCCGGGTATTTTTCTCTACACTGCCCCCGAAATGTGTGAAACCCGCAAAGAACCCCAGACCCCGGGGGGTTTAAAAAAGGGTTTTTTGGGTTTGGGGGGGGGTTGGTTTGGGGTTTTTTTTTTTTGTGGGGGTTTTTAAAAATGGGAGTTTAAATTTTAAATTTTTATAATTTAAGGAAAAAGGGGGGGGGAAAAAGGGGAAAAGAAATTTTGGTTTTTGAAAAATTTGTGGAAATTGGTTAAAAGTTTTTTAATTGGTTTAATGATTTGGGGGGGGAAAAAGGGGGAAAGGGTTTTTAAAAGGGTGCCTGACCAGACTTTTGGTATTCCTACAAATCCTTTTATGTTAAGACTCAGAAAAAACAGCCAACCCAAAAATAAAAGGGGCCTGACCAACTTTTGTTTTTTGCTCTAAAAAACTGCCTGTATGTATGAC